>PIJE02001172.1:103028-153028 GCA_002895965.2 Coryphaenoides rupestris | reverse complement strand
TTTTAATGTCATATCTCGCTGCATATGTATCACACTTTCTCATTTCTCGTTAGGAAGAAGAGCCACACACACACACACGCGCACGCACATACACACACACACACACACACACACACACACACACACACAGCATGCGTACACACACACACACACACACACACACACACACACACACACACACACAAACACACACACACGGACACACACACACACACACACACACCACAACACGCACCCACACACGGCACTCACGTCACGAACTGCTCGTGGTGGTGTGTGTGTGTGTGTTTGTGTCTGCGTTGGTGTGTGTGTGTGTGTGTGTGTGTTTGTGGTTCTGTGTGTGTGTGTGTCTGGTGTGTGTTGGTGTGTGTCTCTGGTGTGTGTGTGTTGTGTGTCTGGTGTGTGTGTGGTGCAACGTTTCTGATGCCCTGTAGCCCACGGTTGCTGTTCCCAGAAAATGGAGTATGCACTATTTTGGCGGGCTTTAGTAGTTTATGTTGTGTTTTGCTTTGCGGTCAGGTGAATGTATCGAAAGGTCCCGTTGTGTTCACATCAATTTTATTATGGTTAATCGTGATGGCTGCTTGTTTTTTTGTTGTGATTCTAGAGAGTTTGTGCCTCTATGTATTCACTAGTGTTGTCCTTGCACCTATAACTGGGTATCGCGGATTTTGGTTTGGTTCTGGGCGTGCTTAGATTAGAGTATCTATTTGCCTTGTTTATGTCTTACCACCTTGCTCTCTCGCCATCATCGCCGCGCTCCATCACCCCAGCCTACCTGGTCTCTCCGAGCGCGAGCGCAGCCTGCGCACTTCCCACCCCCTCTCTCATCTGCTGTCGAGTCTATGTGCTCGTGTTTTTGTGGCTTTGCATGAAGCTGTACCATTGCTGAGTGTGGCGTGTGGGCGGCAGATGAAGTTCAGAGTCATTAATCACCTTGTCTATTTCGGGTGGGACAGGTTGTTTTGGTGAGGTGTCATGAGATTGGTGACGATTTATCGACACGTAGCGTGGCTACCCTATGTTATTGAGCTGTTTTATATATAACACCATGTAACGAATGGCAGCGAGCGTACGGTCCTTTGTGACGTGATCAAATAATCGGGCTTGTGTGAGACTTCTAAGTTTACGATGTGGAATAAGTGAAAGGCAAGAGATTCAGGAAATCCGAACTTTTAGCACCTTCATAACTCATAACATCTTGACATTTGGTGTGTTTTTGTATTTGTGTGTGTGTCTTTGGTGTCTTTATGGTGTTTGTGGTGTGTGTTGTGTGTTGTGTGTGTGTGTGTGTGTGTGTGTGTGTGTGTGTGTGTGGTGGTGTGTGTGCGGTGGTGTTATAAGCAGCCTCACCCCCCATCAGGCTGATTAGAGTCTGGGGGGGGGGCTGCTGGGCTGAGGCTGCAGTGCACACCTGTGGCTGAATCGATGACCACAGGTTAAAGCCACCACAACACACACACACACACACACACACACACACACACACACACACACACACACACACACACACACACACACACGACACACACACACACACACACACACACACACACACACACACACACACACACACACACACACACACACACAGAGAGCTAGCATGCTAGCATTGTATCATCCACTCTGTCTCCAAAACAACGACAAACTCCGCAATAAACCGGGTTATTCAACACCAACCGCCTGTGTCCTTGGAGCGGAGGAGCCCCAGAGAAGCAAGGGGCATTGTTGCAGTGCTATTTTTAATTATCGTGATATCTTTATCGATATCTTGTCAGATAGCCTACCCCTTTAATTTTCGTGATGATGCATTTCTCCACCTCGCCCGGCCCTGCACAAACTAGAATCGCTGTGCCGCCACCGAGGTGTACATATATTAGAGGACATGAACGTGGGATGGTGGGAAATATCGGCAGAATCCTCCACATCCAATGACGGCACGCGCACACCTGACACTGATGGTGTCCTTGTCATGGTCCCGGTGGCCTCTGCCGTGTCTGCTGGCTGCAACCCAACCGGTGTGATGTCAACCCAGAGTAGGTTCTGGCCTGTTGTGACCCCCGCACTGATTCAGCCTGGGTCACAGTTATACCTCGCGTTCCTGCTCGTGCACCGCGGTAAAGAACCCTTAAAGGTATGTAGTTCTAATCGTAATTAAACCTTGTACACATTTATAAAAGCTATGAAATATATATATATTTTTTTACACACGCACGAACGTACGCAGATTTCATATCTCTTTTCAATGCAGTGGAGAAATGTATCTGGAATACAATGCTGCACTTGTTTCTGAAGTTTTGTTGTGTTGTTGTTGTTGTTGTTGTTGTTGTTGTTTTTTGCCGGTATGGGAAATAACAGTATGAGGATAGAGTGCTATAGTAGGGGGGGGGGGTGGAAAGGTGAAGGGTGCGTCTCAGCCAGGTAAACATGTCTGCTGTATATTGCTGCCTGCAGGCATCAGCAATCTGAGCTGGATCTCACTCTCTCTGAGTGTGTCTGTGAGGAGGAACAAGAGAGAGAGGGAGAGAGAGAGAGAGGGGGAGAGAGAGAGAGGGAGAGGGGGAGAGAGAGAGGGAGTTTGATTCCCTCCCTCACCATTACTTCTTGTGTTGCACTGTACTCTAATGTACTGTATTATCCATGCTCCTTTGAATTGAATGGACACGAATTGGGAGGGAGAGAGAGAGAGAGAGCGAAAGGGGGAGAGAGAGAGAGAGAGAGAGAGGGGAAACAAACACACCACTGGGTTATAGCATACCACACGTACACATACACATACACACACACACACACAAAGCAGTATCGCCTTTCTCTACAACAGTCCACACACTCCGAAATGTGAGAGCTCACACAACGTAGCTGAACTGATTTGTGATTTTCGATTTCATTTTTTTTGTCTCTGATGAAGAATTCACAGTGTGATTCCGGACCCAGGTGGATGTTGGGGACGGACTGGTGCTTAGCATTCCCCACCACGGCCATCAAGGAAATAGATGGTTTCCATTAGAGAGGCAATCTGCCCCGTGACATGAATAAGACATCGCCCTATGCTGCCCTATGGCGCATAAAGGCGACGGCACTTTAGCTAACGTCGTTGGATACGGTGATCTGACAGTCAGAGCATTATGAGCGCTTTTAATGACGGATCGCGACATTTGCGGAGAAGATTTTTTTTCTCTCTCCCTCCAAGAGACCCATCCTCGACCCCACCACCACCACCACTACCTCCACCACCTCCACCATCTTCCCCACCACCACCACCGTCACCAAATGCCATTCACATGCCAACAGCCATTTCCATCCACTTTGCAGGCCCCCTGTCCGCGGCTGCAATAACCCAGAATTCATTTGTGTTCCATTAGTAATCCAATTACGCAAAACAGGCTCCTGCCACGGACGCACCTGATGGTGTGTGTGTGTTGTTGTTTAATCACATCAAGCCAATGAACTCGTTTATTCCTTTCTGTTGTTTGGGCTGTCTTGTGTCCCCCGCCACCCCACCCCACAAGACGCAGATTCTCCTCAGCGCCGTACTTGTGGAGATGGTTGAGATTTAAATGGTAAATTGTAAATGGATTGCATTTATATAGCGTTTTTATCCAAAGTGCTTTACAGGATTGCCTCACGTTCACACATTCATACACCGACGGCGGTGTCAACCATGCAAGGTAACAACCAACACGTCAGGAGCAGTTAGGTGGCGTCTTGCTCAGGAACACCTCGACACTTAGCTAGAGGGGGAGGAGCCCGGGGATCGAACCAGCAACCTTCCAGTTGCCAGACAACCGCTCTTACCTCCTGAGCTACTGCCGCCCCAATGCTCACGTTGTCCGGAAAGAATTCCGCCCGGTTGAAGAGAGAGACATTCAGCATGGGACTTAACATTGAGCAGGGGGGTGTGGCAGGGGGCGGTGTGGGGGATAATATGGAGAAATAGCCCATCACAAATTAACCGGGAAATTAGATCTCTCTGTCTGTCTCTCCCTCTGTGTCTCTCTCTCTCTCTCTCTCTCTGTGTCTCTCTCTCTCTCTCTCTCCCGCTCTGTCTCTCTCTCTCTCTCTGTCACACCACATTATTTAGGCAGGCTGAGAGAGACTGCTCCATGTACTTGTGCATTCCCTTGAGTTCTGTGTCATCGCAATAATTTACCAACGTCGTACCAAGTGAGTACACATAGTGGGTCTCGTGTAGGAACACAAGAATCAAGAAAACCCACTTTTGAATCTATCATAGGCTTTATTTAAATAATAATAATAATAATAATAATAATAATAATAATAATAATAATAGAGCATTATTGCAGTCTGCCAAAAAACATTTTTATGACAAATTCTGTTCCTCTACATTTACGTCTTCTGCAGGAAGAACTTTGGCCCTGAACTGCAGAACTCATACTGTAACTATGCAATAAAAAGAGCCTCTATGAGTTATAAGTAAGAATCAGCAGGTTGTGGTTGCACCACAGCCAGCTGTGCCCCAAAAGAAAATATCTTCCATTCTGTCTGCTATTTACTCTTGGTCTGTGTCCAAACACATTTTGTGCATTACATTCGACCACTTAAAACGCCCCATGGTGCTACGTGAGAAACCTTTCCCCACTACTAGAATGTTCTCTGCAGGAGAGTGAGATTATATAACCACGCTGGCTAATCCTGGTCAGCGTTTGACAGGCGAATGTGTGTGTCCTTGACCGACTCCATTCAGCTCTGACCTTCTGAAGAGGCCGGCCATCGGTTGTGCTAAACTAAGCATACTTTACAGCTCTATAAAATGCTACACAAAACATATACAGTACTAGGGCCAGGGTTGTCGCGGCGCTCAGACCTCGGCTCGCTGGGGAAACGGGAGACCGGGCGATGCTCTCATTTTGTTTCCTTCGTTTAATTGCGTCCGTGTTTACGGTCGGCGGGGCAAACGTTGGCTTCATAAGTCTAGCGGTCAGCGAGCTGCGCATCCTCCGGCTACCGGCTACACCCGGTATTCTCATTCTCACACACACACACACAGGAAACTTTTCTGGATGTGTGTTTGTGTGTGTGTGTGTGTGTGTGTGCGTGTGTGTGCATGGGAGTATTTATGTATGTTTTTATGTGCGCTTGCATGCTTGAAATCATTTGACGTATGAGTACATATGCGTGCGTGTATTGCCTGCCTGTGTGCGTGCGTGCGTGTGCGTGTTCATGTGCGCATTTGTGTGTATGTGTGCTTTGGCGTATGCGTGTGTGCGTGCGTGTGTGTGTGCGTGCGCGTGTGTGCAGGCAAGCATTAAGAACAGTGCTGCCTCTACACACAGGGCCCCCTCGGGGATAAACAGGTAAGAAGAATCTTCTCCTGCGATGGGTTTAAACGCAGCCCTCCAATCGTAACCACCACCACCACCACCACCAATCCCCCCCACCCCCCCCGGCCCCCTCGGGTAGCAAAAGATAAATGCATGAACAAGCTCGGGAGGAGTTATCGGAATAATATTTTCTCAGCAAACACAGCAAAGAGTGTCAAGTCACAAAGGACGGGGGCCACTCGGCGGCGGCACCGGGCACACGCCTTCACGCAGATGTAACCGTTCCCCGCTGCGACGGCAAACAATCGGCCCGGCGTGTCGATCATTATCTGAACCGCGAGCGGGATTTGCTGTTAGTGCACAATGGGCTTTTTTTCTTTCCTTCATGAAGCCCCGCCCCAGTGACTTGGGCACTGTATTTCAAATCATAATGCATCAGGAAAATGTCAAATATTGACCCAGTGTTGTAAGTAGAGATTAGTTCGGGGACAAGCTGCTCAATATTCCTCTCGGTCTAGGATTCCTTTTTTTTTTTGGATTTCCCATTGTTCCTTCCAAGGCTACGTCCAAGGCTACGTCACCATGGGTGTGGGACGAAACACAAACTCTTGTCTTGGTGTGTGTGTGTTCACAGAAGGGGGTCAGGTTTGTTGTTTGGTAGTGACCCAGAGACCTGTAAACGATAAGTACACGGAATACAACAGTGACCTACTGCCACTGAAGACCCTCGCTTTAGTACTATCCCACACCCACCCTGCAAAGCAGAATGAGCCGATTAGGCGGGAATAGATAGCTGGGATACATTTACATTTAGGGCATTTAGCAGACTCTTTTTTTTTTTTTTTGTCCAAACGTGATTACAAAGGAGTGCATTTGTCCAAAGAGAGTGAAACAACCATATATTGCTGACAGTACAGTAAGATGTGATTAAAATCCTTGTGTACTATCAGCAATATGTTGTTGTTGTTGTTCCATTTTTGACTAGAACATATTTCAAGCGTTCATAATTGCGAGGTTAATAGAACAAGTTTCAAGTACTTATACATAATTGCTAGGTTAAACCCTTGCTGGTAAACGGCACATACGAAGTGTTAGAGATCAGTTCCAAGAGGGGATAGGAATCAAACCTAGGTTAGCGTAAGTGGAAGTGGATTAGGGTGTTGGGGGGGTTGTAAGCTAAACAGAGTCCAGGTGAACTCCTGAGCAGGTGAGTCTTGAGTCTCTTGCGGAGGCCGGTGAGATGGATGTCTGTGTTGATCAGCCAGCCATCACAGATATCGTGGATTCCAGAAACTTAACTTGCGTTCAGTGTGTACTGTACCGTATCTTCTGCGTGCAAGAGGTTACATTTTTCCCTGGCCAGCTCCACAGTAATGGACTTAAGTTCTAAATCGATTTTTTTTTTTTGCTCTGCAGGTGCGGGGCCTGGGCAGCCGAGTGAAATGGAAGGACCTCCCCTTGCTGCTTTCCCCCCCCCCCCACCCACCCCCTTAAGTCGGGTCCAGACGGAACACCTTTGAACTCACGACACTTTATCACACACAACTTTTTTTTCATTCAGGGAAAAGCCCATCGTCAAAACCACTGGGCTGTGCACATAATTTTTTTTTTCTCTGAGGGTGTGTAATGTATGTATATAGTAAAGTTCTATTTTTTTCAATGCACTGAACTTGTGAGGGATATGCTTTTGGAGTATTTTTGCTTTGAATAAAAGCTTTCGTACCAAAGACGGCCTGGGATACTTGTTCTTGTGAGCGAGGTGAGGAATATTGCATGACCGGTAACCTGGTTCCCAGGTGCTCTCGTCTCACACGCCTGCAACGGGACGCTCTGAATAGAGCGAGTTACAGAGAGGGCGGGACTTTCAGTTATGAGAGAGAGCGAAAGAGACTTCCGTTTATGTGACGCGTTTCAGATCATTATGTAATTCTCTGGTTTAAAAGAATCCATATTTATTCTCCGTGGTCATTGTTGTTTTTCTTGTCATTTTATTATTCTTGTCGCTCCAGGGACTGTTAAATGGCTAACTGTACACAAGTACATGGGCGTAAATTGCGTTACACTAGACAGGGATGACGCTAGAATCTCTCCCTGCCACAAAAGCTTTATGGTTTCATGGCTTTGTGGTTGGATGGCAGATAACAGCATGTGGCGTCATACTGTGAGTGTGCTTTAAAACCGAAACCTTCCTGCTGCTTCTTCCTTATACACGTGTGCAAAGCTGCGTCAGCGCCATGTTCACGTTGATGATTTACATTTGCATTTACGGCATTTGGCAGACGCTTTTATCCCAAATCTACTTACATGTACATTTGTTGACGGAGACGGCAATATATCGCAGTGGTACATGAAGATAAGAATAGAGCAGGGTTTCAAGCATTCACAGTTACGAGGCTAATGGAAGGAGTTTCACAGTTAGGCTGGGTTGCCTGCGTAATAGCTGGGATGAGAGCAGAAGTGCCATTCTGAGCGCATTACCAACATCTAAGAACAGACTATATGCTAAACAATGCTGAGTACTACTAATAAAGCCAAGACGCACACAAACACGCCAGTTGGGAAAGGGCCAATCGCAACCTTCAGATTTGCTTCATGGCCGCACGTTTAATGACCGGTAGTTCCAGACAAACCCAGTTCCATATATAGTGAACTATTAGTTTTACACTCAGAATTTGGACAACACTACAAAACGCCCTTAATAGTGCTATAGTGAGATATTGGGCGACCGAGTGGAGCCTTTCGAACACGGCACTAAATGTGTTCCTGGGCAAAGGCGGCACCGGTCGGCAGCCCTCGTGTCTATTCTGTCGGCCCGCGCCTCAGGTGAAGGTGTCGGTGATTTCGGTTATTTCGGCGGTAAAGGTCTGCGTGGCGCATGTGTCAGATGCGTTTGGCGGCCTATCGGAGTTTCAACGTCTGCCATTGTGCGTTTATTTAATTTCATTTCATTTTGTCCAGGAGACGCCACAAGGGTTCCTGGTTGAAAACACCAGGTGGACATCCCCCCCCCCGCCGGCCCCGCCCCCCGGCCCCGTGACCCACCTGGGTGCTTTAAGATAAGGCCCCCTGGATCGGAGGCGCAGGAATGTCATACTTCAGCACAAAAAGTATGTGTGTGTGTGTGTGTCAAAAAGCCAACACACTCTCACGGCACACACAAGCACGCACACACACACACACATCCAGAGATAAAGCCTGCATTAGTCATTGTAGAGGAGACGTGCGCATGTCCTGCTGTAAAAAACAATCATGCATCATGTGCCATTCAGATGTGGAATGTAAGCCTTTCAAAAGAATTGTCTTCCTTATCAATGTGCCAGACAGAGAGACGCAACAGGTAATACACGGATGGTATCGAGCAGTCGATCCAGAGACACTGCGGTAAAACAGGCTATGCTGCACACATGCCGATGAGATCCACTTGAGACGTCTGTCAAAAAAAGCAACTTGAATTGTGGCTACTCCTTTATTCTTCATTTTTTTTGGTCCTCGACATGGATTACACACCCTATGTTGGACGCTGTCTGTTCTTCCTCCTGGTCGCCGTGTTCTTTGGACACTTTGGGCTTCATACTGCTCTTCATCGGTGTCTTTGGCGCCCTTAAGCTTCTGGGACTTACTGGTGTTCACGGGACCCCTGTTCATTTTCCTCAGCTTGGTCTTCTGGATCCTGTGGTACCTGGGGAACATCGAGGTTCCCTACGAGGAGCTGCTGCCCATATGAGACTGAAATGATGCTGTGGAGGCGCGGTTGGCACTTTGGGGGGTTGGGGATCGAACCTCTAACCTTGCTAGCAACGGGTACATACTGACGGAGCACAGGTTTTGAAGGTGAAGACATTAGCTCATTAATACAGTGAACTATTTCCATTGTCAGTTTGGCTTTGCCCCTGGTTGATCAGGGGTTCAAGTTGAAATGTTGGGACAATTATAGCAGCACAAAGTCAGAGGACAAGAGCATCGGACGGAGACTCCTTCCAGCCCAAATCATATGTTGTGTAAGCCATCACCCCCGTTAACCCAGTTGGGAGTCCGTGTGCGCCATCACCACTGTACCCACATTCCGGGTTTTTCCACTTGATGCCTCCACCGCGGGGTGATAAACTATTCATTTTGTGTGTGTTAACACAAGAAGATCTGTGTGTGGTGTGTGTGTGTGATGATTTCCCCTGTGGTGATTGCCCCTTTTGTGAAATCTGAGCATTGGCCACCGAAGCCATTGAGCGGGAACCCGTCAAACCAGGTTTTGTCTTAGACCTGCTGCTGGTAGGACAATATCGTCTTACACCACAAACAGCGGGCTTGAATGGCTGCAGGTTTGGCCGTGAAGTTTACCCGACAACAAGCCTCCATAATGACCAAGCAGTCTTGCTGTTTGGCCTCATCTTTTTTGGCTGGCTACTTCCTCCAGATTTGTTTATGACGAACTGCCCTCGTGAACGGTGAACCCAGAGACAATCTAGGTGACCAAGCAAGTTTTTTGTTTTTTCTTTGTTTTATCTTCCAAATCTAGGACACACCCGTCTAAAGTGTGTTTGCGTGCGTGACATGAAATACTCCACACACACACCCCTGGACTTAAGTGCCCAGCAGCCGCTTACGACCTCATCAGGGGGAGGAGCCAATGAGAGACGAGCAAAGAAATAATAAAAATGAAATCTGAATTTCCGCATGTCACTCCACTGTTCTTCACAGATCTACTAAATGTTATGATGCGTCACATTTGACAATAAAGAGCTTCGATTTGTGGGCCGGCAGTGGCTCAGGAGGTAGGGCGGTTGTCTGGCAACTGGAAGGTTGCTGGTTCGATCCCCGGGCTCTGCCTAGCTAAGTGTCGAGGTGTCCCTGAGCAAGACACCACCTAACCCTAACTGCTCCTGACGTGTTGGTTGTTACCTTGCATGGTTGACACCGCCGTCGGTGTATGAATGGTGAATGTGAGAGTACTCACTTTGGATTAAAGCTCTATATAAATGCAATCCATTTATTTGATCTCTTTAAAGCGGCCCTTTTTTCCACATACCTCAATGTTGTTTAACAATGCCCCAGTGTTGCCAAAGGGTAGTGGGTGTATGCATGTATGCATGCCCTGCAATTAGAAGGCTAGCAGGAAGGAGGGTGTTTCTGAAAATGGGCCCGCCATTACTAATTCATTCCTGTGGCCGAGTAACACAAACATTGCATGAAGTGTTTGGCTCCGTTACCCTGGTTGACACGCAAAACCTTTGGGTGTCAAAATCTCTCTGCTGTCTCACCTGCCTGGGTTAGGTTTCCAGTTCACACCAAACGCGTTGCTCCATCCAGGAAGGCCTACATTCATCAACCAGCAGGTCATTAATAAATGAAGATATTGACATCTGGTTCTCTCTCTCTCTCTCTCTCTCTCTCTCTCTCTCTTCTCTCTCTCTCTCTCTCTCTCTCTCTCTCTCTCTCTCTCTCTCTCTCTCCTCTCTCTCTGTCCATGTCTCTTTCTGTATGTATGTATGTATGTATGTATGTATCTCTCTCTCTCCCTCTCTCTCTCTCTCTCTCTGTGTCCATGTCTCTTTCTGTATGTATGTATGTATGTATGTATGTATCTCTCTCTCTCTCTCTCTCTCTCTCTCTCTGTCCATGTCTCTTTCTGTAAGTATGTATGTATGTATGTATGTATGTAATCTCTCTCTCTCCCCTCTCTCTCTCTCTCTCTCTGTGTGTGTGTCTCTCTGTCTCTCTCTCTCACATTAAAACAGACAGACCGCCTGACTGGCTGATTGGCAGAGAGGAAATGCGCCGGGGCGATCGATGGCTGCAGCCCCGCAGGCTCGTCGTAGCGTCGCCGGCGTCTGCCCGCCCCTCCGTGACGGAGCAGCTGGGCAGCAGAGGGGTGCGTGTTGAAGGTGACTGCCGTGTTGTCATCGGGTGATGGGTGGTCTTCGGCAACTCGTCTTTCATGTACAAACTTTTCAGACAGACACACACACACACACACACACACACACGCACGAACGTACGCAGATTTCATATCTCTTTTCAATGCAGTGGAGAAATGTATCTGGAATACAATGCTGCACTTATTTCTGAAGTTTTGTTGTTGTTGTTGTTGTTGTTGTTTGTTGTTGTTGTTTTTTTGCCGGTATGGGAAATAACAGTATGAGGATAGAGTGCTATAGTAGGGGGGGGGGGGTGGAAAGGTGAAGGGTGCGTCTCAGCCAGGTAAACATGTCTGCTGTATATTGCTGCCTGCAGGCATCAGCAATCTGAGCTGGATCTCACTCTCTCTGAGTGTGTCTGTGAGGAGGAACAAGAGAGAGGGAGAGAGGGAGAGAGAGAGAGGGGGAGAGAGAGGGAGAGAGAGAGAGGGAGTTTGATTCCCTCCCTCGCCATTACTTCTTGTGTTGCACTGTACTCTAATGTACTGTATTATCCATGCTCCTTTGAATTGAATGGACACGAATTGGGAGGGAGAGCGAGAGAGAGAGAGAAAGGGGGAGAGAGAGAGAGAGAGAGAGAGAGGGAAACAAACACACCACTGGGTTATAGCATACCACACGTACACATACACATACACACACACACACACACAAAGCAGTATCGCCTTTCTCTACAACAGTCCACACACTCCGAAATGTGAGAGCTCACACAACGTAGCTGAACTGATTTGTGATTTTCGATTTCATTTTTTTTGTCTCTGATGAAGAATTCCCAGTGTGATTCCGGACCCAGGTGGATGTTGGGGACGGACTGGTGCTTAGCATTCCCCACCACGGCCATCAAGGAAATAGATGGTTTCCATTAGAGAGGCAATCTGCCCCGTGACATGAAATAAGACATCGCCCTGCGCTGCCCTATGGCGCATAAAGGCGACGGCACTTTAGCGCTTTAGCTAACGTCGTTGGATACGGTGATCTGACAGTCAGAGCATTATGAGCGGTTTTAATGACGGATCGCGACATTTGTGGAGAAGATTTTTTTTTCTCTCTCCCTCCAAGAGACCCATCCTCGACCCCCACCACCACCACCACCTCCACTACCTCCACCACCACCACCACCTCCACCATCTTCCCCACCACCACCACCGTCACCAAATGCCATTCACATGCCAACAGCCATTTCCATCCACTTTGCAGGCCCCCTGTCCGCGGCTGCAATAACCCAGAATTCATTTGTGTTCCATTAGTAATCCAATTACGCAAAACAGGCTCCTGCCACGGACGCCACCTGATGGTGTGTGTGTGTTGTTGTTTAATCACATCAAGCCAATGAACTCGTTTATTCCTTTCTGTTGTTTGGGCTGTCTTGTGTCCCCCCCCCCCGCCACCCCACCCCACAAGACGCAGATTCTCCTCAGCGCCGTACTTGTGGAGATGGTTGAGATTTAAATGGTAAATTGTAAATGGATTGCATTTATATAGCGTTTTTATCCAAAGTGCTTTACAGGTGCCTCACGTTCACACATTCATACACCGACGGCGGTGTCAACCATGCAAGGTAACAACCAACACGTCAGGAGCAGTTAGGTGGTGTCTTGCTCAGGAACACCTCCACACTTAGCTAGGAGGCGGAGCCCGGGGATCGAAACCAGCAACCTTCCTGTTGCCAGACAACCGCTCTTACCTCCTGAGCTACTGCCGCCGCGGTTGAAGAGAGAGACATTCAGCATGGGACTTAACATTGAGCAGGGGGGTGTGGCAGGGGCGGTGTGGGGGATAATATGGAGAAATAGCCCGTCACAAATTAACCGGGAAATTAGATCTCTCTGTCTGTCTCTCCCTCTGTGTCTCTGTCTCTCTCTCTCTCTGTCTCTCTCTCTCTCTCTCTCTCTCTCTCGCTCTGTCTCTCTCTCTCTCTCTCTGTCACACCGCATTATTTAGGGCAGGCTGAGAGAGACTGCTCCATGTACTGTTCTGTGTCATCGCAATAATTTACCAACGTCGTACCAAGTGAGTACACATAGTGGGTCTCGTGTAGGAACACAAGAATCAAGAAAACTCACTTTTGAATCTATCATAGGCTTTATTTAAATAATAATAATAATAATAATAATAATAATAGAGCATTATTGCACTGCCAAAAAACATTTTTATGACAAATTCTGTTCCTCTACATTTACGTCTTCTGCAGGAAGAACTTTGGCCCTGAACTGCAGAACTCATACTGTAACTATGCAATAAAAAGAGCCTCTATGAGTTATAAGTAAGAATCAGCAGGTTGTGGTTGCACCACAGCCAGCTGTGCCCCAAAAGAAAATATCTTCCATTCTGTCTGCTATTTACTCTTGGTCTGTGTCCAAATACATTTTGTGCATTACATTCGACCACTTAAAACGCCCCACGGTGCTACGTGAGAAACCTTTCCCCACTACTAGAATGTTCTCTGCAGGAGAGTGAGATTATATAACCACGCTGGCTAATCCTGGTCAGCGTTTGACAGGCGAATGTGTGTGTCCTTGACCGACTCCATTCAGCTCTGACCTTCTGAAGAGGCCGGCCATCGGTTGTGCTAAACTAAGCATACTTTACAGCTCTATAAAATGCTACACAAAACATATACAGTACTAGGGCCAGGGTTGTCGCCACGCTCAGACCTCGGCTCGCTGGGGAAACGGGAGACCGGGCGATGCTCTCATTTTGTTTCCTTCGTTTAATTGCGTCCGTGTTTACGGTCGGCGGGGCGAACGTTGGCTTCATAAGTCTAGCGGTCAGCGAGCTGCGCATCCTCCGGCTACCGGCTACACCCGGTATTCTCATTCTCACACACACACACACAGGAAACTTTTCTGGATGTGTGTTTGTGTGTGTGTGTGTGTGTGTGTGTGTGTGTGTGTGTGTGCGTGTGTGTGCATGGGAGTATTTATGTATGTTTTTATGTGCGCTTGCATGCTTGAAATCATTTGACGTATGAGTACATATGCGTGCGTGTATTGCCTGCCTGTGTGCGTGCGTGCGTGTGCGTGTTCATGTGCGCATTTGTGTGTATGTGTGCTTTGGCGTATGCGTGTGTGTGTGTGCGTGTGTGTGTGTGCGTGCGCGTGTGTGCAGGCAAGCATTAAGAACAGTGCTGCCTCTACACACAGGGCCCCCTCGGGGATAAACAGGTAAGAAGAATCTTCTCCTGCGATGGGTTTAAACGCAGCCCTCCAATCGTAACCACCACCACCACCACCACCCCAATCCCCCCCACCCCCCCCCAGCCCCCTCGGGTAGCAAAAGAAAAGATTATGAACTGCTCCCCCCCCCCCACCCTCACCCCATACCCACCGCAACACCACAGACTTCATCATCTCAGCGTGCTTACATACGCTGATGGCGCTGGCCTACCAAACAATTAATGGAACCACTCGATTCCATCTCCTATTCATTCTCTCTCTCCTTCTCTCTCCATCTGTCTCTGTCTCTCTCTCTCTCTCTCTCTCTCTCTCTCCCTCCATCTCTCTCGCTCTCTTTGTTTCCAACCTGAAGAGAAATCCCTCCGTGCTGCCAACAGGTGATGGAGCGGAAATTAGCTGCGTTGTGGAGAAGACGTGGCGAGGAAGAAGGAGGAGGAGGAGGAGGAGGAGGAGGTGGAAGGGGGAGGTGGAGGTGGAAGGGGGAGGAGGAGGTGGTGGAGAAGGTGGAAGGGAGAGGAGGAGGAGATAGGAGGCGGAGGTGGAGGAGAAGGTGGAATTGGGAGAAGGAGGTGGAAGCGGGAGACGGAGGAGATAGGAGGAGGAGGTGGTGGTGGAAGGGGGAGGAGGAGGAGATCGGAGGAGGAGGGGAGGGGGAGAAGATAGGAGGAGGAGGAGGTGGTGGTGGAAGGGGAGGAGGAGGTGGTGGTAGGGGGAGGGGAGGAGGAGGTGGTGGTGGAAGGGAGGAGGAGGTGGTGGTGGTAGGGGGAGGAGGAGGTGGTGGTAGGGGGAGGAGGAGGCAGGGGAAGGAGGGAGGAGGAGAGGCAGACGGAAGGTGGAGAATAAGGAGGGACGAAGGAGGAAGAGGAGGAGGAGGCGGGGAATGAGGAGGAGGAGGTGGAGGGAGGAGGAGGATGGAAGGAGGAGAAGGGGAGTGAAGTGTGCGACTATACCTGGGACTGTAATAAGATTGGGAGTGTGTGTGTCTGTACGTCAGTGTGTGTGTGTGTGTGTCGGCGCAGGTGTGTGTGTGTGTGTGTGTGCGTCGAGCAAGGCGAGGGAGCGGGTGGTCTTGGGGGGGGGGCGGGGGGGTGGGGTCCACCTGTTTAAACGCTCACGGACGCTGATGCATGTCGAGGCCGCTGGTCCCCGGGGAAATCAGGGGGGCCCAGAAACCAGCGGCTCCCTGGGAAGATTCCCCGGCTCCGGGAGCAAAGAGATCTGACATTTGGAAAATGCGAGGCGGTCAAAAGCACCTGCCTACATCCAGAGCTTTGGTACGACGCGCTGATCAGAGAGACAGGAACAGGAAATGGGTCTCGTTTGTAACATTTTTATGTTTTTTTAATATATACTGTATATATATATATATATATACTGTATATATACTGTATATATAGCTAGCTCTCTCCTCCTCTCCCTCTCTATAACTCTGTGGCATGTTCTCTCTCTCTCTCTACCTTGTTCTCTCTCTCTCTCTATATGTGTGTGTGCATGCATGTATGTGCATGCGTGTGTGCGTGTGTGTGCCTGCTGTAAAAAAACAATCATGCATCATGTGCCATTCAGATGTGGAATGTAAGCCTTTCAAAAGAATTGTCTTCCTTATCAATGTGCCAGACAGAGAGACGCAACAGGTAATACACGGATGGTATCGAGCAGTCGATCCAGAGACACTGCGGTAAAACAGGCTATGCTGCACACATGCCGATGAGATCCACTTGAGACGTCTGTCAAAAAAGCAACTTGAATTGTGGCTACTCCTTTATTCTTCATTTTTTTTGGTCCTCGACATGGATTACACACCCTATGTTGGACGCTGTCTGTTCTTCCTCCTGGTCGCCGTGTTCTTGGACACTTTGGGCTTCATACTGCTCTTCATCGGTGTCTTTGCGCCCTTAAGCTTCTGGGACTTACTGGTGTTCACGGGACCTCTGTTCATTTTCCTCAGCTTGGTCTTCTGGATCCTGTGGTACCTGGGGAACATCGAGGTTCCCTACGAGGAGCTGCTTCCCATATGAGACTGAAATGATGCTGTGGAGGCGCGGTTGGCACTTTGGGGGGTTGGGGATCGAACCTTGCTAGCAACGGGTGCATACTGACGGAGCACAGGTTTTGAGGTGAGACATTTAGCTCATTAATACAGTGAAATATTTCCATCGTCAGTTTGGCTTTGCCCCTGGTTGATCAGGGGTTCAAGTTGAAATGTTGGGACAATTATAGCAGCACAAAGTCAGAGGACAAGAGCATCGGACGGAGACTCCTTCCAGCCCAAATCATATGTTGTGTAAGCCATCACCCGTTAACCCAGTTGGGAGTCCGTGTGCGCCATCACCAATGTACCACATTCCGGGTTTTTCCACTTGATGCCTCCACCGCGGGGTGATAAACTATTCATTTTGTGTGTGTTAACACAAGAAGATCTGTGTGTGTGTGTGTGTGTGTGATGATTTCCCCTGTGGTGATTGCCCCTTTTGTGAAATCTGAGCATTGGCCACCGAAGCCATTGAGCGGGAACCCGTCAAACCAGGTTTTGTCTTAGACCTGCTGCTGGTAGGACAATATCGTCTTACACCACAAACAGCGGGCTTGAATGGCTGCAGGTTTGGCCGTGAAGTTTACCCGACAACAAGCCTCCATAATGACCAAGCAGTCTTGCTGTTTGGCCTCATCTTTTTTGGCTGGCTACTTCCTCCAGATTTGTTTATGACGAACTGCCCTCGTGAACGGTGAACCCAGAGACAATCTAGGTGACCAAGCAAGTTTTTTGTTTTTTCTTTGTTTTATCTTCCAAATCTAGGACACACCCGTCTAAAGTGTGTTTGCGTGCGTGACATGAAATACTCCACACACACACCCCTGGACTTAAGTGCCCAGCAGCCGCTTACGACCTCATCAGGGGGAGGAGCCAATGAGAGACGAGCAAAGAAATAATAAAAATGAAATCTGAATTTCCGCATGTCACTCCACTGTTCTTCACAGATCTACTAAATGTTATGATGCGTCACATTTGACAATAAAGAGCTTCGATTTGTGGGCCGGCAGTGGCTCAGGAGGTAGGGCGGTTGTCTGGCAACTGTCTTGAAGGTTGCTGGTTCGATCCCCGTCTCTGCCTTGCTAAGTGTCGTGGTGTCCCATGAGCAAGACACCTAAGTAACCCCAACTGCTCCCGACGAGCTGACTGTTGCCTTGCGTGGTTGGCACCTCCGTCGGTGTATGAATGTGAAGCAATATTGTAAAGCACTTTGGATTAAAGCTCTATATAAATGCAATCCATTTATTTGATCTCTTTAAAGCGGCCCTTTTTTCCACATACCTCAATGTTGTTTAACAATGCCCCAGTGTTGCCAAAGGGTAGTGGGTGTATGCATGTATGCATGCCCTGCAATTAGAAGGCTAGCAGGAAGGAGGGTGTTTCTGAAAATGGGCCCGCCATTACTAATTCATTCCTGTGGCCGAGTAACACAAACATTGCATGAAGTGTTTGGCTCCGTTACCCTGGTTGACACGCAAAACCTTTGGGTGTCAAAATCTCTCTGCTGTCTCACCTGCCTGGGTTAGGTTTCCAGTTCACACCAAACGCGTTGCTCCATCCAGGAAGGCCTACATTCATCAACCAGCAGGTCATTAATAAATGAAGAGTGTGTTCACCCGAACTTGACTCTGTTTCACTTGGCACCGCGATGACAAACATAGCCAGGAATTAGGAGTTAGCCAGCTAGTAGTTAGCGTCAGTTTTTTGTGAAGTCTCTGCCAACACTGGGTTGGCACTGCACCAATTTGTTTAAATCTAATAGGATAACAGGACCTAATGATAAAAGTATTATTCATAATTAATAATAATAATTGTGATGATAATAATATACCATAATAATGATAATGATTGTATTAATAATATGATTATTGTTGTGAGTCTGCTGTCATACATTTATGTAAGAAAGAGAAGAAGGAAAAATAATGGATGATATGAAACTAAACTCAAGCATTTGACTTCCCAACAGTGACCACCAAAAGTGAGTCCAAACTACAGTGGAAATGGTTTTATGGTTTTATACCTGCGTGTTATGACCGCCATTAAAATTTCCAGTGGAGATCAAATATGAATGATTGGGTTTGTGTTGTTGAGGTATAAACAGGGGCATGTAAATAGTGGTGGCATTCTGCAGAGAGACATGTTTCCACATGGTTGTGTACACACAAAACACCACCAGGTGGCAGCACTTACATATGATACAGAAGCATCAAAACCCTGCAGTTCAATACACAAAGTACACAAAGTAATGGTGTGTGCTGTAATACATTGTATTAATATTTGGGTACATATATCTATCTTATCTCTTATCATATAAATACGTTCATAAAGGGCAGTTCATAAAGGGTAAGTTCTATCTTACTCTTAGCTTATCTTAAACTAGATATTATGAATTTCTTGCCTAAGTGGATACGTGACTGGTGTAGAATCAGTCCTGTATCCATAATACAGGACTGCATAATTCTATGCATGCATGTCCATTTAATGTTCTTAGAATATGATTCCTGCTTATGGAAAGAACTGTGAATGTGTTTGCATGGTGCTGCTGTATAAATAAACGTGCCTCGCCTTGTGTGTGTGAGAGAGAGAGAGAGAGAGAGAGAGAGAGAGAGAGATGCCTGCGGATGGATTTTCTTCATGTAACATGATTTGTGATTTCAAAAGAGACGCATGTGCTGTTATTATGCGTTCACAGCGCCATCTTCAGGATGTCAACAGAATTACAAGAGTACCAGGGCGGAAGCGTGTGTGTGTGTGTGTGTTACTAAACCATAGTTTTTTTTACTTTAAAGATGTATAAAGATGACACACATTGACATAAACCAACAAGCATACAATTACATCAATTGCATTAATAAAAAGAATCAATTTTGCTTCGCGTAGCCTACGGTTAAAAAATAAAAAAGAATAAAATACATCAAAATAAATAAATAAATAAAAATACACACGTTAAAAAAAAAAGTTCATAAAAAATACACGTGGCTACATTTCGAGTTACAGGAAGATGACGTCACTTCGAGGAAAAAAACTCCCTCCCTTCCGGAACGTCCGAGCGCCGCGTCTTACCTCCGACGCGCCGCCGCGCTGCGTGTCAAGGGGGCCTGCGCGCGCCGCAACCAACCGCTCGCTCGCACTCGCTATTTATATTATTGTTGTCATTGGTAAATACGCGGCGGCGCGCCCGCCCCACGCTCGCCTCCCATTGGCTCGCCGCTCCGCACGTCATTGTATTTCCGCCCATTTGGCCGCTTTTGATTGGTCGCGGCGCCTTCTTTTTCCTCTCTGTCGCGGCGGTGGGTCGGAGCCGCTGTGTCCCCCGGTCAGGCACGTTCCTCCCGAGTCCCAAAATTGCACCGTTTTCGAATTGGATCCCCCGCCACTATTAAAAAAAAATTAACAAATTAATCGTAAACATTAATCCCCTCGGAAATTTCGAACGCCCCGGCCGATTGGAATCGTTTGCATTATTCGCCCAAAAATCAGCGCCTCGAATCCGAAACATGGCGGTGGTGGCGGTGGCGGCGGTTGTGAGCGGAGTCCCGGGCTCGACGGCGACGGCGGCGGTCGCCCGGCTCGAGGGCCGCGAGTTCGAGTACCTGATGAAGAAGCGCTCGGTGACCGTGGGCCGCAACTCGTCGCAGGGCTCCGTGGACGTCAGCATGGGCCACTCGAGCTTCATCTCCCGGCGGCACCTGGAGATCTTCGCGGCGGCGGCGACGACGACGACGACGACGGGCGAGGACGGCGGCGGTGCGGGCGGCGGGGACTTCTACCTGCGGTGCCTCGGCAAGAACGGGGTGTTCGTGGACGGGGTGTTCCAGAGGCGAGGGGCGCCGCCGCTCCAGCTGCCACGAATGTAAGGAAGAAGAAGAAGAATGAGTCCCAAAAAATGCCGAACCTCTACGGATATTCGAGCCCCCCCCCCTCCGCCGCCCTGGTTCTTTGTTATTGTTGTGTTGGTCCCGTTACACACGTGTTGTCAGGCAACACCTTTTACATTCACATGCCTAACATGCTATGAAGATGCGGAAAAAACAACAACAACAACAACCCTGCAATTATGCATCATTGTTGTTTATGTTAACACACACTGGCACCTGTAATTAGTCTGGCTTTTTTGATGAAGATTGATTTTTATTGATTTTTTGTTGGGAAGCCAACGAGGAAGCCACTACAGCTCAATGTCAACTTGGCCTTTATGGACCCCCTGGACTGTTTACACACACACCACACACACACACACCGCCCTGCCTGGACTTTGATCCGATTCTTGTTGTTGTTTTTTGTTGTTGTTGTTGTCTGTGTTCACACACCATGTGCCCGATGGTAATGGCACACAGCCAGGTTGAGGATTTTAGTTTGGGGTGGTCGTAATGTGAATAATTTTACACAACTACACACACACACTGGACCCCACGACACACACACACGCCCACACACACAACTGGAACACACACCTGGACCCCACGGACACACACACACACTGGCCCCACGACCCCGACACACACACACACACACACACAACAACACCACACACTGGACCCCATGAGTTGTTCTGATTGGTGTGTGTTGGATGCGCGTCTCTAAACGGCTCCAAAGACACCCTCATTAAATAATGAGAATATGCTAGAAATTGAAGAGTGTTGCATAACTAGTGATGTGGTCGACATCCATTTTTTAAAACCCTACAGCCCAGCACCGCTCAACCCAGCTTCAATTAGAGCTCACTGGCCTTTTTTGAACGAAGCATATTGAGGTCGCCCAGGCTGCCTATTATATTATTATTATTATTATATTATTATTATATTGTCATTATCAAACCAAATAAGTTTAACCTCACACTTGCAAAATTGAACCAATTAGAGCTTTTGTATCAATATATGCACACTGCCTGTTTCAGTTGATATGCCATAGTAACTTAAGGACAGTGTTTTTGTTTCCGGGCTCACAGGTGCTGTTTGCGATTCCCCAGTACAAGTATAAAAATCACATTCACAGCGCTGTCCACCGAGAAGAAGGAGCGAAGGAACGTGCCGGGACTCCCCGTGAAGCCCGTCCAGCCCCTGATCTCGCCGCTCACCATAAAACATTCCAGACACATAGCCCACCTGATGAGCCCCCTGCCGTCACCCACAGGAACCCTCAGGTGAGACCGCCCCTCCGTCTGTGGAGGCACACCTGTGCAGGTGATGGAGGTACTGCACAGATGCAGACAACTTTTAAAGTTGGCGGTGGCAACGCTATGATGTTGACTCTGGGGACACAAAAACATTAAGCCATTTTTCTCCTAAATTTAGTAAAAGTGGGCTTTGCACCAGTAAGTTAAAATATTTTCTTTAACTGGGAATTATTTCCTAAATTAAAGTATTCCCTTCAGTGTCTCAAAGGATTATCTAGCAGGTCTTGTCTACAGGGGCGGGAAGAAGAAGGCGGCAATGGATTTATGTTCCTTTCTTTGCAAGATTAATATTTTGCAGAAGAACCGTGCGGATCAAACATTAAGCCGGTTCGGTTTTGTGTTAATCTTCTTTCGTTTAAATGGCTGCTGCTTTTGTGTATGTTTCACAGTGCCGCCAACTCCTGTCCGTCAAGTCCACGGGGGGCGGGGCTCTCCAGCTATAGGATGGGACGTGCTCTGACCTCCGACCTCATAGGGGACAACTCTCAGTCTGAAAATGACAAGGAGGCCTCTGGTGGTGACAGCCCCAAGGTGAGGTCCAGGGTCAAGGGTCGTGGGCTCACAGTATAACATGACATGAAGTAAGATGGTACTGAACAAGGGTAGGATACAATATATATATATCTAATGTTATGGTAATGTGGAATCAATGACATCATATCAGAAACAACGTATTTGCCAAAGTTGCTGATTGGCTGTTGTCAAACTGATATTTTGTAATGAAATTCAAGGGTATTAATTGAGGCACATCTAATGGTATAAATAATGTCTAATATCGAACCATGGATCAATGGAGACATTTGCAAAAGTAGAAAATTGCTCTCATAGTGTGCCTGTGAGAACATTTACCTATCACCAGAAGTAAAGCTGTAATGTATCGCCTTGCCGCAAATAATGTCCTTAACTGCACAACAGAAAAGGGTGTCAAAGTCTCACCCAAAATAGTCTGTAAAAAGAACAGCGTAATTCTAAAATAACAAATGCATGATGACTGGAAAAGCTGAGACTTTCAAGTCATGGCATGTGTTGGAGCGCGTCCTAACCGCAACGGGGCACCTTCTGAAGCATTCTCAAATGGTTCCAGTTACTCATTGAAGTTTTCAACTTTCCACACACTCATGAAAACATAGACTTTGGTTCACGGAAACCCGCGGTGAACTTTGTAAAGTGTAGGCCTATGTGTGCTCCGTCTGTGGTTGAGTGACTAAGTCGGCTTACATGGTGACTCTTCAAAGTATATGATGAAATGAAGGCCTCTTTGTAAAGTCGATGCCTTGTTGTATTTTGTGTCCTCCTCCCCCCCCCCCCCCCCCCCATCCATAGGATGACTCGAAACCCCCCTACTCGTACGCACAGCTCATCGTCCAGGCGATCACCATGGCGCCGGACAAGCAGCTCACCCTCAACGGCATCTACACCCACATCACCAAGAACTACCCCTACTACAGGACGGCAGACAAGGGCTGGCAGGTAGGTGTCCTCTCTCTCTCTCTGTGTCTCTCTGTCTCTGTCTCTCCTGTTCGTTTGCTCTACGACTCTACGTCCTGAATGTCTGATGCCTCCTCCGAGCACAGACAGCCGGGCAGTGTCTACAATAAACTGTAGACACTATGCACTGTCGATAATATGCACTGTACATGTCCTATTAAACTATTAAAGCTGGGATATTTCTAATTAAACGACTTATTGAATATTTTGAACGGTTGAAATGAACAAAAGTAACCGACATACATGGTAACTGGATTGCATTTATATAGCGCTTTTATCCAAAGCACTTCACAAGTTGCCTCACGTTCACCCATTCATACACACATTTATACACCGACGGCGGTGTCAACCATGCAAGGTAACAACTTGCTCAGGGACACATCGACACTTGGCTAAGCCCGGGGTGTGCGTGCGTGTGCGTGCGTGTGTGTGTGTGAGAGATGGAAGGTCTTGAATTAACCGCCACCTATCAACGTACGTACGTTTGATTGGACCGCCTGGCTGTCAGCTGATGGGCAGCACATGACTAGAATGTCCGTCAAAACTCGCCACGGCCGCCAAGTGTTGCCGTTACTTTCTCTGATTAAAGTATTAATGTGTCTACATTTGTATAATCTGGTACTGCTAAGAAAACAAATGGATACTTGTTTCTGTAATGCCTTAAGCGGTAAGTGGATGACGGTATATTTGTTTAATTTTAATTTGATTATTTATCATGCCGGGGCTTTTGATGAATCTACTCATCGCTAGACTCCAGGGCCTCTATGTCAATAACTAGCAAGTGGGTGAGTTATTGACAGATGCCCAGCCGCAGGCGATGGGAACACGCCGCGTGCCGCAAAGAAATGTGAGACGCGTCTGAAATACCGTGGACGCATGTTGGTCACACGTCAGCGACCGCGCCAGAATGTTGCACGACGGACGCCAGAAAGCCTTGACCCAGAAACGACCCAAAACACGAAATGCCTGAAACCCGGTTCACCTGAATGAATTCAAGGCAAACCCCTTTTAAATCCCAACACTCCAATCCAGCTCTTTAATCTAATGGTATAATTAGATCTAATGCCAGCACTAACCTGTAAAACAAGTGAAAGTAAACATGGCTGGGTAGGTGTGCTGGCAGCAGCTAGACCGCACACACAGAATGTATGGTGCTATACACACACCAGTGCACTGGTGTCAGAGATTTCACTCGAGCTGCTATGAAAGTTATTTAATTTGAACTTTACATTTTTTTTGCAATCAAGTACAGGTTTGCCAATGCGAGACAATGATAACTTGAATTATTAGATGGGCCTAAAGACATCTAGTATAGCCTAGTTATAAGGTATAGCACATGATGGCTAACGGGAAGGTTCACACAGAAAGGTGTCTGCTTGTTGTTCATAAACAAATGTCATTTTATTTAGCACCGCCATCATTTCCTTCCATACTTCATAGCACTGAGTGGTCACCTAGATGGTACATACAGCGCTGTCATTGCATTGTCTCTGGTACGGGGAAGCAGGCTGTTACTTGGACAATCAGATTTCAATTTCGATCTGATTTAATACATTGTTAAAAAGCCACTGCTTTTTTATATTTGTTGGTTAGCTTTACGTGGAAGGGTTGATTGCGAGCATCCGACCAGCTCATAGCAGCCCTGCTTACTGAATCAAATGCTCAACGCAAACGCTTATGGAAGTAATTCCTTGATGAAGATTGGTGGATTGTAAAGACATTCCTCTGTACTTTTCACGGGCCACGGAGCCATGCGCCTTCGCTCGCCTTGTGTAAAAATAGTAGGGCTGGCCCCATATTTTCAAGCTTTGGCTAATGGTTGGGTTTTCCAAACAAATATTTGAATATTCACAGAGAAAAAAACGAAAGCCTAAATCAGAGCCAGCCGAGAGACCACTGCCGGAGAATTGCGTTTTTATCAACTGATCGTTTTTCTTTTTCATTTCTTCTTAAATAGCCAAAACAAATCTAAAAATATAGCTTAGGTTTAACAGAAGAATATTGTGCAATGAGCCAAACAAACAAACAGAATAAGTCTCTGGACGAATTACAAAAGCAGGTGCTAAAAGCCTTCAGCCTTTAATCGCGTCAAGCTGTGTGCCAAGAAAGTCTGGACAATGTGTCTGCCAATGTGGGCAAGTCTGTCCACATTGGCAGGGAGAACGAATCTCCCCTGTCTCACCATACTACCCTTCTGAAGCTGTGGGTCACGACGAGGGTCCATTGCCCCTCGTTCTGCCTCCTATGAGCGCCTGGGTTGGGTACAACGGGAGGCCTTGCCTAAACATACCCATCCATGACCCAACGCTCCAAGATAAACGTGTCTAACCTTGGTTTAAAGTTTATTTTAGCCCCCTGGCGTCCCCTTTTGTTATTGCTGTACTTGGTACGTGAGGAGCAGTGGTTGCCATTGAGACTGGAGTCTATCAGGATACCCTTTCAGGAGTGTTTACATAGTTCACGGTTTGCAGCGTGCAGCAGCATCCAGCCATACACAACATAACCCACTATGGTAAAGGCTGAATAATATATCTGTCAGATAGCCACGTGCTGTTTAACAAGGGTCTCTACGCAGGCGCTTCCATTTGTGATTTTGGCCATGGGCCTCTTCTACACTGCCACTACCAAATTGGCCCTGTGAACAGCTGCAATAAATAATGATAATTATAGCAACATTGTGCAGGCCTAATGTCTATATTGATGCTGGTATAGGCTTGCCGTGCTAGAATATCAATCATAAAGTTCCTTGTTCCAGTTTCACCCCCACAATGCCGGTGATTCTCACCCCCCCCGGTCTCCTGCGGTGTGCGTTGTCTTTCAGAACTCCATCCGCCACAACCTGTCCCTGAACCGTTACTTCATCAAGGTGGCGCGCTCCCAGGAGGAGCCGGGCAAGGGCTCCTTCTGGAGGATCGACCCGTCCTCGGAGTGCAAGCTGATCGAGCAGGCCTTCAGGAAACGCAGGCCCCGTGGCGGGCCCTGCTTCCGCACCCCGCTGGGGCCCCTCTCCTCCAGGTACGGTCGGCTACCACTTTGTGTTTTTGCTCGCTGGAACTACCTATGCTAAACGACAAAGTCTATACCACAGTACACAGAACACTGTATAAATATGTTTCGGGGGAAAAAATGCAACAAACTTGGGCTTTAGTGTGTGACTTTAAAGCCGCATAAAATGATTTATGACCAGTAGAGGGCAGTACAGTAAGCAGGATGAAACCAGAGCAGCTTTGATTAATATCAAACCTCTACGTGGTGCACCTGTTCAGCACAGTTTCAGTGTAGACTGTCCTCAGTATGCCCAGGAACCCAAGCAGCCGTGTTGGTCCATGGAGGCTTATCCCACATATCGTAGTACCAACCTTAAGCTGGCAGGCAACCCAAGGCAGACTGAAACCAAAGCCAAGAACGGCACCATCTTGCCACCATTTACCATCTCTGGTCTAACCGATGGAATCTTCTACTCTTATTGCGGTTCTATTAACGCCAGCTTCCTACTAATTATACCACAGACTGTTGAGTATTGTTGATGATCACTTTTGCTGTGGGTAAGAACTAAGAGCTACATTTCGAGTGCAATCTGTTAGAAATGCCATAGCCATCTATCAGCTATGTGAGTGAAATGCCCTGTTAGAATATCCTTTCTGGTTGACTGCGCTTCTCTGTATTAGCCAATTTAAACTTTAGACCTCTCCCGGTGTATTTCTGAACCAGTCATCGGCATCTCTTCCCTGATTGGTTCGCCAATCAATCACGAGTGCGTCCGTGAAATGAAATGTGTGAAACGCCGATTGCGTTTTGTAGGAGCGCCCCGGCCTCTCCCAACCACACGGGGGCGCTGTCTGCCCACTCCAGCGGGGTCCAGACCCCGGACAGCCTGTCCAGGGAGGGCTCCCCGGTGCCCATGGAGGCCGAGCACGTCTCCCTGCCCGCCGTGGTGCCCACCCCCGCCACCCCCATCCAGCCCAAACTCGCGGTCATCCAGGAAGCACGATTTGCACAGAACTCCTCTGGTGAGTGACTGAATAGACTGTCGAGACGACCATTTTGTTTCTAAATGCCATATCATCATCATTTCACTGGATCGCTGGGTGGGTTTTATTCCTGGAACACACTTTGATCATTTTTAAATCTGTGTGCACTACAGTACTGAAGATTCAAGGCTTTGTTTTCTGATGTCTTTGGTGAACTGTAAATAACTATTATAAATTCAGCCTTTTCATTTATTTAACCAGGCAATGACTCACTGAGATTTAAATCCTCCAACCTCCAGGGCAGCAAAACATCCCAGATACATTTAGATTTCATACACACACAAAAAGATAAATGGCAGTGTTATGATTGCACAGATAACACATTGGATATAGAGACAATGTCCAACACCTCGGCCTTCTAAGTCCTTTTTAAGGTTGATCCATTGGAGTATAACGTTGGTTAGCCAGATCCTAGGTCCCAGCGGGTCCCAGGTAGGCAGGAGACCCGGTCCCACTGACCTTGTGCCCTCGTGACCAACAGGTTCACCGCTGAGCGGCCAGCCGGTGCTGATCGCCGTGCAGCGGCAGCTGCCCCAGTCCATGAAGTCGGTCACGTACGCCATGGCCACGCCCGCCATGGTCACCACGGCGGTCAACTCGGCGCCCGTCATGCAGACGGTGCACGTGCTGCACCAGATCCCCGCCGTCACCATGGCTACCGTGGCCAACCAGGCCACCACCACCGTGGTGGTCCCCACCGCCGGCCACCTGGAGAACGGAGGCGCTGACCACCAGGAACTCAAAGGTCAGGACTCGACGGGTTGAGTCCAGAGCAAGTCCAGGCTTTAAACTGAGTGCACTTTCAGAGCTGCAGAGAGCTGGGTTTAGTTTAGTGGCTGTTCTAGCTATCTATCTATTTATCTAGTTAAGTATGTAGCTTCATTTACTGTATTATCCATTGGTTTATTTCCATTGCAACATGGCAAGCTTGTGATGTTTTCTTGCATAGGGGGGGGCACACGTTATTTTTATCGGGATTTCCGATGTATCGGACTAATCCTACACTCCACACACTCTGTATCATATCGTATTCAGACTTTATTTTCCCCGTTCGGTCGAGCAGTGAAGGTGGAGCCCGTGCCCTCCATCGTCTCCGCCTCCATCGGCACAATGGGGCGTGTCATCCAGACCTCCCAGGCCACGCCCCTCACCACGGTCACCATCGTCCAGCAGGCACCACTGGGCCAGCACCAGCTGCCCGTCAAGACCGTCATGCAGAACGGCACCCACCTGGTGCCCATCGCCACGGCAACCACCACAGGTGAGTCTCGAGTTGACGCGCACACGCCGTGACACGTCATTCAGACTAACTTGTTTCTGTAATATAGATATCCAGTGAATTACCTGCCGATTTCTCGGAAGAAACAAGTCTGTGCTTCCCTTTTTTAAAACCGGTCTATTCGGAGGTACCTCAATCGACAGCATTTTTGGTTAAATATTCGATGAAGACATGATGATTGATGCTTCCCAATGCATCCAAATGCTGCCTGACTCTGCAGCATTTGAGTTATCTGGGCCACAGCCCTAGTCAGAAAAGGTCTCTAGTTCTGTCAGTTCTCCTTCAACACTTTAGTACAGATCTGAGCTCGAAGTGATACAACTGCAAAAGATACCCCAAAAACTAATTGCAAAAATGTTACTAAAATGACATTCTTTTTTTAAAGTATAGACTAGTTCTGAAGGAAACTCCCATTTTCAAGCTAAATCTGCTTTCTGATTGTCAGTGATTTCGAGTCACCTCGCGTTTCCTGCTAAACCTCCAGATCTCCACTGAGATTGTATTGTTGTTCCAAAAGTGTAGAAAGCCTGTCAAGAAGAAGCTCAATCAGCCACAGAATCGTGTTGGGGACCAAGGATACACCAGCGTATCTGAACAGGAAGTGTTTTTTTAGCGAATCTTCGAAGGTGGTTTGTTTGGTCAGGTCATCAACCGTCGCTGTTGACTTTTGACCTGGCTGGTTTAACCTGTGTGCACTGATTTCTCGATGGACCTCAGGCCCCAGACTCTTAACTGGGCCAGGTGAGGCTGCTTAAACCAGCCAACACACACACGCCACAATGGCACTGAAGACACAAAGTCGTACCAATCGATACCCAAGTCCACACACGGCTCCTTTATGGTTCTCCTGTTGGTGCTGGAAGATCTGTAGCCTAACGTCCTCCTGTCTGTCTGTCTGTCTGTCTGTCCAGCCGTGGCCAACCCGCTGCACCTCCTCGCCACCCACGCCTCGGCCTCGGCCTCCCTCCCCACCAAGAGGCCCAACGGGGAGCTGCACGCGCCGCCCGCCAACGCCAAGAGGCTGAAGACGGACGGGGGGGAGGAGGAGGGGGGCGTCGCCCACAACAACGGCAACGGCAGAGACCACGAGGAAAGCGGCGTGAGGGAGCAGGCCAACACCGACTAGCCCCGCCCCCTCCCTGGCCACCACGCCCCCGCCCCGCCCCGTCACCCCCCCCCGGTCTGTACACTGACCCCAGCTCTCCTGGCACTGAGCCCAACATGTCTCTCCTACTTTTACACTCTGTAAGCCCCTCCCCCCCCCACCTGCTCACCCTCGTTCTGCCCCACCCCCCACCCATAGTTCTTCACCTCCCCTTCTTCATCCTCCTCCTCTCCATCATCTTATTCTTAAGGTGCCAAAAAAAACAAGAACAAAACAAAAAAAATCATACAAAAACAATGGGTGACTTGACACGTACGCGTGCTACGGAATGTGAAACGTAAATAGAAAAGATTGAAATACGATAGTGAAAGATGTGTTAAAAAAAAAAAAAGAAGAAAAAAAAAACCTAACATAAAAAACGACAACTAAAGACCAAATTTTGAAATGGAGAAGCAAAGAAAACGTGTTGTTATTGATGGCTAATGGCCCCGCCCCTCGCCGACCGGCAAAATCTGTATTTGCCGCCCACATCGGAACGGGCAATTGTTTCTATTTATTTTTTTTTTAGTTCAACCCTGAAGCCCCCCCCCCCCCCCGCCCCCCCCTCCCTTTTTCTTCTCTGGAAGGGGAGGGGCATAATGGTAGCATTATAGGAGTCAAGCGTGGCCCGAGTGTGAGAGTGCAAACGCGTCTGTTACACACACACACACACACACACACACACACACAGAGACACACACCCCTGACAACCCCCTGACGACAACGAAGAAGCGAAGAGAACCACATTGCCGGAGGTGTTGACAATATTTTTCCGTGCGCGGGGAACTCACGTGCGTGCGGACATTCCCATCTATCGGCAGCTAGCCCCTCCCCCTCTCCACAATGACCTACCTAACGGAGAATAAAGAGTAATAATACACATTGTGAGTAGATGAGGCAGTATTCTGTTGTACACTTGTATATTTGGGTCCCTTTTTGTTTAGTTTTTTTCTCCTCCCCCTCTTTCCCCGTCTCTTGAGGCACAGATAATCTACAAATAATTAAACTTACTAAAAGCTTATAACTGGGGTCTTTAAAAAGAAAACGAACGTTTAAAAATATCATCTGATATTTGGGGCTTTTTCCTGAGTTTTTTTTGTTACGTGGACTATGGGGTTCGACTGAATGTAGTCCTTTTACTTTTCCTTAAAAAGAAAACACTATATGGAGTGGCTGGTTTATTTTTGTTTTGTGTTCTTCCTTCCGTGCTCCCGTCAAATGCAAATTTTATTACCAGTGTACGTCTGCAATTACTATTTCTTTTTTTTTTCCTTTTTATATATATATATATAAATATATATACATATTTTTCAAATAGCCTTTTGGTATATTCCCATGCGTATTTGGCCCATGTGCTTCACCACCCGAGTTTGCATGTTTTTCCGGATCTAGACGACTTTACGGAGAGAGCAGAGGAAGAGAACCCCACTGGAAACCCAGGACTGAATCTACTGCTGTGGGATTCTGACCGGAGCTTCACTCCCCCCCCCACTCGTTCTTAGGTTCTCCATGTTTTTCTGTTACTACCCCAAACACCCCCCCCCCCACACACACACACACCCACACCCGTCATCCTTGGCTGTATTAGTTTTACTACGGTTTTTTTGTTTTTGTTTTTTTGTTTTCCTCTTTGTGTTTGGAGTCGGGCCGTCTCGGTAGCTTGGCCACCACGCATTTTATTCTGTTGGGCTCCAACTACTTAAAAAGAAAAAAAAAGTCTATTTCAGATTGTATTCTATGTTTTCACGAGGAAAAAACACAAGTGATAGATATGTTCTGCTTCTGTGGGTAACTGCTTTTTTTTTGTTTTTGTTTTTTTTTATAAATTAATTTAAAACCCATGACCAATTTCTGTGTCTTTTGTTTTCTTTTTTTATACGTTTTTTATAGATGCCAGGTTAGAAGCCTGGCAATAGTAACACAATTGAATATTACAATATTTTGGACCAATGGGTAAATGATACCTTACCAAGACTGATATATTAAACATGTCTATTTAAGTTTCTTCCGAAATGCCTGTTTGCTCTACTGGTGGAAAAAACATGTTTATCCTTCTTTTAGATTTGCATAACGGTGAACTACAGACTGGAGTTTATGTTCTTTAAAACCAACGGGTTGATCATTTATACTTCAAAGTTAATGTTGAAAAGGTAATGCTTTTTCTCTGAACACTTGGAGTGATTCTACTGCCATTCTGAGTCCAAATGTATGTTTGAAACGTGGCTATACTCTATTTCATGTCCAGTAGTGTATGGGACAGAGTAAGACTAAATAAACCTGAACATGAAAGCAATACCGATAAAACAATGTCTAGGCTTGCTTTATAACTAGATTATTCAATCACATGATCTTGTACATTTACATTTAGGGAATTTAGCTTTTATCGCTTTTATCCAAAGCGACTTACAAAGAGTACATTTGTTGAAGGAGACAGCAATATATCACTGGTGCATAAAGAAGAATAGAGCAGTTTTCAAGCATTCATAAGTGCAAGGTTAATAGAACAAGCTTCATAATTGCTAGGTTGCCTGCATAACAGCTGGGATAAGAGCAGAAGTGCCATTCTGAGGGCATTACCAACATCTAAGAATATCAAAGTATTAATAATGCCAGGACGTACAAACACGCAAGTTAGTGCTAGGGTTTGCAGAGGGGTGGTGGCGTTGTGCAGAGTCCAGGTGAACTCTGAACAGGTGGGTCTTGAGTTGTCAGGGTTTGATGGCGGAGGCAGGGAGTCCAGCCAGGAGAGAGTTGCCATAGTCAAGGCGGAGTGATGACGATCAGCTTGACCAAGAGCTGTTGCTGCTCATGTGTGGAAGGGCGGTGTTGGGCCAAAAAGTGATTCCTAGTCTCAAATAGATAGATGGACAGATCCTAAGTGTGGAGCAGCGGGCAGAGCTGTAGGTTAGACCCAGTTTCAAGCCCTGCCGATTTCCATGGCTGAAGGGTTTGCTCGTAGGGTTTTGTAATCGGGTTATCTTTTCATATTAGGTTGGTAAGTTGGTAAAAGGTTACGCCTTTAAAAACGTACCCCAAAAAATACCTGAAATAAGTAATCCCCAAACCAAAAAGTAATCCCAAAAAAGCAGGGTTAGAGTTAGGGTTAGGGGTAGGCCTAGGGTAGGGGTAGAGTTAGGGTTGGGTTTGGGGTTAGAGTTGGGTTTAGGATTGGGGATTAGTTTTAGGGCTAGGGTTGGGGTTAGGGTATGGATATAGTTAGGGTTGGGGTTAGGGTTCAGTTTATGGTAGGGGTAGTTAGGGTTGGGGTTAAGGTTAGGGTTGGTGTTGGAGGCCTTTGACTATCACTATTATGTTGAAAAGTACTTTGGTAAAGTTAGTTAAATTCTAAATCAACTCTGCAACAACAACAATACCAACCCTACAATCGGTTAGTTTGAGAATAACTACGACAGGATTAGCTTTCAAGAAATAGAATACTAGGCCTACAAAACACATGCACGTTACGCTTAAAAACTTACCCCAAAAAATTACCTGAATAAGTAATCCCCAAACAAATAACCCCCTAAAAAGTAATCCCAAAACAGTAGGGTTAGAGTTAGGGTTAGGGCTAGGCCTAGGGTAGGGGTGGGGTTAGGGTTGGGGATTAGGTTTAGGGCTAGGGTTGGGGTTAGGGTATGGATATAGTTAGGGTTGGGGTAAGGGTTAGGGTATGGATATAGTTAGTGTTGGGGTAAGGGTTCAGTTTAGGGTTAGGGTAGGGGTAGAGTTAGGGTTGGGTTGCGTTAGGCATAGGGTTAGGGTTGGGGTAAGGGTAGGTGGGTAGGGTTAGGGTTGGTGTTGGAGGCCGTTTAGAGCACTATTACTTGACTATCACTATTACTTTGAAAAGTACTTTGGTTAAAGTTAGTTAATTCTAAATCAACTCTGCAACAACAACAATACCAACCCTACAATCGGTTAGTTTGAGAATAACTACGACAGGATTAGCTTTCAAGAAATAGAATACTAGGCCTACAAAACACATGCACGTTAAAAAATGTACACTATAGAGTAAAAGCAGTTTTATTCATAAATACAATTTTGGGTTGTACAATCATTTGAATGTGTTAAACCGAACTCGGAAGTTTGTGTGTGCGGCATGAACCAAATGCACAAAGCACTGTGTATGCTGTGTGATGCCTGGTAGCTTTACATTCTGAAACGAGAACATTGCTCACTAAAATGGCAATAAAATCCCAAAAGCCGTTTCCAAAGATAGCTTTGATGAGAAGCAGTCGCGGGATGTTATAAGTGATATTTTTCATTCTGCTGCAAATCTCAATTGTAGTGAATCACTTCTATTGAGCACAGACACGAGTCCTGTACTTTTTGGAGAAAAAAAAAGTAAAAACCCTGATTTCCAGGTGCCCTTGGGATCCAGATTGGGTTACAGAGTCACAGGGCATCCAATACCAAACCCTCATTTCAAATGGACCTTTTAGGAGGGGTTTTTTGTTGTTGCATTAAGCATCATTACAGGGCAAACACAGGCGTACCCAATCGTGTCCTTTTGGTTGTAGTCTGTGTCATTAGGGCGTTTTACCGGCTACACATTCACAGACCCTCTGGCCTCACCGTTAAAGTGTACACTTAAAACTAATGAACCACCCGCGCGCCGCGGATGGGAAAAGGTCGATTTGGTTCACCATACGGTCAACAGCAGGCAGTGTGTTTAATGTCAGTCTAGAATGCCCCCCCCCCCTGGGCTGCCAAAGGAATATCACTATTTACAGAGAAACACCACATAACGCCACATCGTGGGTCGCTGAATTTAATCAAGGTATATTGGTTAAGTGTTAAACACAGCAAATGTGAGGAATCGTTGAGTGCCATTTTGACCAAATTCACAACGATAATAATACTTGGGGCATTTATCACCTCTACAGCCCAGCCTGTAATGTCCTGACCCGAATCAAACGGACCTCAATGTGGTTCTAGAACAGAAATAGAAAGACGCCAATCATCCGTCAAACAAACCAAAAAGTGTGAGATAACATATTGCACATACCAACAAAACGGATGACGGACGAGAACGGAAAATGGGACTATTCTGTACAGTTATATGCAGGTAAGCCATCATTCTGGGAAATCGTTTTTATACATAGAATACATGTAAAAATCTTAATTCACCACAGGAGGCGGCATTCCCCCGCATCAGGGGAAGCCAGAGTCTTTTAGGTTCCTGTGAACAAACTCCAAAAATGCACCCCCCCCCTCTAACCCTGGAGAGAGAGAGAGAATACAAGTGTTGGGGGGGGGGGGGGGACCTGACGCGGACGTCGCTAAGGGGACGTCATCAAAAATATAAATCAACTCTTGGCCCCGCGCTCCCAAGTGCCTGACCTTTGATCTCAGGAATCCCGCTTTGCAAACAATGGTCACTAAGGTATAAATGTACATTATACCACGGACGGACGGACACACACACACACACACACACACATACACACATACATACATACATACATACATACGACTGCACGGACACACACACACACACTGTGTGCGTTCGCTTGTTCTGCAGTCGTGCTCCACGTTCCGAGGCACTCCCTACAGTTAGGTTAGGCGGTGTTAGTCAACAGAAATCTCTCCTCTCTTTTTTTTTCTCCTCTCCATAGTTTCTTTTTAAATCAGTGTTACCGTTTGAATCAACAATGCGATTTGAAAAAAATAGCCGTAGTATTTCATTTCAAAGTCAGCGGAAGACATCGTAAAAAGCAAATACATTATTGTCCTTTGAAAAAAAAAAAGAAGAAGAAGAAAATAAATTCCCTCTTTGTTTTGCTCCCACTGCGTTGGGGGGGAGCGGTGGGAGTCTCTTGCGTGTAAAGGTGTTCCTGTGCTCTTCCTCACAAGGGGCCGGGAGCGATCGGCCGGAGGTGCACCAGATGCTCTTGTTATGTCGCTTGCCTTCATCCGTCCCTCCATCCGTCCATCCATCCTGCTGCAGGTGCAGAGCTCCAGCGCTCGTCTCATCCTCGTGTCCTCGCTCTGACAGCACGGAGGAGAAGGAAGGGAGGGGAGGGGATGGGGGGGCGGGGTGCGGCACTCGCCTCGGACACCACAACCGCCGTAATACAAACGAACAGTGCTTATTTGGGTGAGTCTGCAGAAGGTGTCGACGAGAACCAAACCAAACAAGAGTTTTTGGGTGGGGGGTGGGCGGGGGGGTAGTTGATTGGGGGTGGGTAGATGGGTAGGTGGCTGGGGGAAGGGGGTGGGAATCATCAGATCTTGTCATCGGTTCATCTCCAGAACTGGGCGTAGACGTCTCGGGAAACACTCCCCCTTCTGGTTGAAACAGGAAATTGTAGTAGCTGCCGTCAGCACAAATGGCTTCAGTAGAAAAAGAGACGAGAGCGCAAGAGAGAGAGAGAGAGAGAAAAAAGAGAGAGAGAGGGGGAGACGGAAAGAGAACCTTGAGATGAATGAACTCAACATAATTTCCCCCAAGCACATACACACACACACATGAAAAGAAACTGCTATGTGGGGCCACTAAATTTTGTTGACACGTGAATTCTTATTTTTTTGGTTTGCTACAATTTGTGGTTGAATTTGTGCCACGTTTGCAGGTCTCGGAAGCTACTGCTGCTGCTGGATGAACAACACCATTTTTATTATTATATTATATTTTGTATTATATTGTTGCCTCCCAAATCAATGCAGGTGGGGGAGATTCCATACAGAAAGACACATAAAAGTAGGAAACAAAAGAAAACTGAAAAACTAAAAGTTAGATGTTGAATCTCCCGCCAAAAGCGAGATATGATCATGACACGTGATCTCCCTTTCCCCCGGTGTACCGATGACGGCGTTGGGCTCGGTCCCGAAGGCGCAGACGCAGGGCGACCCCGAGGGCACCTGGAACTTGGAGAAGCTCCACTTGGAGCTGAAGTACTTGGGGAGGAAGCTGGCCGATGCCAGACTGTAGGGGGCAGGGAGAGAGAGAGAGGGGAGTAGGGGGAGAGAGAGGGAGAGGGAGAGAGAGAGAGATGGGGAGGTAGATGTAGAGGGAGTGATTTCCCATATCTAGTGCCAAGTAATCAATCATTTCGATATAAACTGCATGGATATATATATATATATATATATATATATATCATATTATAAATGAATTAAAACTTGACTGCTTGTTCCGTTTGGGGTCCTCTGCTGCGAAGATGTGCACGGTGCCGTGGTCGCTGGACACGCAGATCAGCGACGCGTCCTGGTTGAAGTTTATACTGGGAAAGACCGCCAAGAAACCCACGCACAACACCAAACACACACACACACACAACACACACACACACACAAACAACATATGAATTAAAACCTCAGAAATATTGCTCCCAATCGGTTGTGCGATGGAGTCTTTCTCAAAAAAGTCCACAGTTCAACATGCCGCAATGCTTTGCAACAAGAGAAAAGAGCTGAGACTTTTGCAGGTGTCCCGTCCTTTGGGGTGGACAGCAACACCTGGTTTTGTTGCTTCATGTGTAAGTGCAATAGTGCAGTATTTTGCCACACTTTTGTGTGCAACAACAATTGGTCAGTACGGTACGATTGTGTGGGTGAGGGGGGAAACTCACCAGTAAAATGTTAGCTGCCTGAGATCCTCGCCTCAGCTCCTGGATGAGCTGTCCTGCGGGACGTGTTTTTCGAAGACTTCTGATTGAGGGTCCCCCTGGGAGACACGAAGCACGGACCAGCAAGTGGGGAGATGAATATCGGGTTAGAAGAGGCGGATTGAGTCATGAAGCTTAGGGAAAAGTTAACGGGGTAACAGTGCGGGGAAGGCTGGATTTCCCTCAAGTCAACATTTGTGGAATCCATTTGCCAGGCTTCAAGGTTTCCGCTTGGTGCCAGTTCCTATGCGGTAAGTACTAGGGGGCAGCTTACGGGGGCGTGGGTTTTAGGCGTGTGGGACAACAGCGGCATCCGAGATGGCAACCGTTCGTTTGAAACAACAATGGCCACTTCCCAAGACATTTGCTCGAGTTAGTCGGTACAAGATCCATTTATCTCAACTGGGCGAGTACTTCTTTCATTTGAAAGAAAACAAGCAACGGAACTGGAAGAGTTTCTTGGTGAAACATGTTTTCGCTCTTTTTCTTGAAGTGAGCCCATGATAGACGGTCATAGACAGACGGTTCATCCAATCATCACCACCACCTGCCAGGTGTGGTTTTGGAAGCGCCGGCCCTTTTGCCAAACAGTTTCCAAAGGACGACATTCCAGATGGTTCTGTGTAACGCACCATCTGGCAGGTTCCCCAGCCCGACGGCCCCGATATACTTAAAGCTAAATGGCCGTGTTGGCAGAGGTTGTCCAACTGCTGTTGTACACAGCAATTCTGACAGTGTACAACATAGTCACTGCGATGTGCCGGCTATTTGCTTAATGGCGGTGAGTTGATTTATTTATATTGTTGACCCATTGCAGCCAGCAGGGGGGGCACGTCTAAGTCTATTGGGGGCTGCTGCGTTGTGTCGTGTGGCGTACTTTCTCTGAAGCGGTGGCTATCCGGGTGCCCTGCAGGTTGAGCGCGATGCAGCAGAGGGCGCCCTCGTGCGCCGGGATGTCCACAGGGGGCTTCTCCGTGTTGGCCAGGTCCACTATCTGCACGTGGCCCGAGTGTGCGCCGGGGAAGGCCAGCAGGGAGTTGTTGCTGTTGGGACACAGCACACACAGACCTGGGGAGGGGGGGGCAGATAAAGACATGGATATGTGAGACAATGACAACACTGCGACTGATATAGTTAGGATACATTTCATTTTATACTCACTTGGGCTGTGTGCATGTGGTGACAGACCAAATCTGAATTTATGAATCGAAATACCATAAAGAATAAAAAAGATTACTAAAAGCTTTCTGAATAGACTATTGAATATTATGACTATGAATATTTAAAATGCTTCTGAATAATAGTCTTGAATTTGAGATGACTCCACCCCCCCCCCACCTTCTTATTAGTAGTAGTAGTAGTAGTAGTAGTAGTATTATTAATCATTTATTTATTTGTAAGGAACAAGTACAGAGAACCATTGACAGTTGCAGAAGCAGTGACAGCACCAGTCCCTTGATCAAGAAATGTATTTTACACACAGGCATGTCTTCTCAATATCGTCTGAAGTCCTCCTTTGTTTTTAACTAACTAGCTCCACTGTTAAAACCCTGGCATGTTGGCATCATTGGTCTCTAGTGATTGGTTTGGGGAAATCGAATCCCCCCCCCCCCCAGGGGTCAGACTGAAGATGGATATGGGAGTATGAGAAGTTGACCAATCAGGCTGGTCTGTCACCAGATGGCACAAGCCCATCACTGAAACTCCCACTAGGGGAGGGGGACAGGGGTATTAACCATTTGCTATGAACATAATTAGATTACCGCAAGAGTTATTCCTGCATCAAGGCATGATTAATACATCATTAATAACAAATAAAAGAAAAGTACAACAGTCAAACAGTGAGAGCCGTCCGTGGACTGACCTTTGGGATTGTAGCAGGTCTCAAACACATGCAGCTGGTGGGGGTTGTGGGTGAAGGTGAACACTTTGATCATGGAGTCCAGCACCACCACGATCCTGAGGACGACAACAGCAACACAACCGCTTTGATTTACTTATTTTTTGTCAATGGTAAAATGGTAAATGGATTGCATTTATACAGCACTTTTATCCAAAGCGCTTCACAGTCGCCTCAAATTCACCCATTCATACACCAACGGCGGTGTCAACCATGCAAGGTAACAACCAACACGTCAGGAGCAGTTAGGGTTAGGTGGTGTCTTGCTCAGGAACACCTCCACACTTAGCTAGGAGGAGCCCGGGGATTGTACGAGCAACCTTACCTCCTGAGCTACTGCCACCCATTTATGTATTTATCTATTTCCCAGGGGCCGTGCACATGAGTCAACATTGCAGTATCCACATCAATAGCAATATGGCCAAGTTAGCTCATGAAGCTAATGTTCATTCATCTGTAGTCTCGGGGGTAGGTTAACGCTACTACTACTACTACTACTGCTGCTGCCCAGGGACTACAGAATACATACAATACACTGGTGAATAAAACAGCCAGTGTAATAAACCAATAATAAACCAAATGGAAGGAAGGAAGATTAGACATTATGTTGACAGAGGAGGAGGAGGAGCTCTGTGATAACTGGCCTGGGAGACCCCGTTGCAACACCTTTGATGAGCTGGGACTAGGGCTGGGTATCGCCACTGATTTCCCAAAACGATTCGATTCCGATTCACAAGGTCCCGATTCGATTCGCGATTCGATTAGGGATATTTTAGTTACAATACCAATTTTGCTTGAATATGAAAGATTCTCAGAGAACTAATGTGGTAAATGGTACAAGGAACCCTCCAACCTGTTGCATTATTAAAAATATCAATGTTTACATTAAGAATTGACCCCAAAGCAGTAACATGAATGTATTTTTTATTCAACATGACCGGCATCGACCGTGCAACTCAGACACTACGAAAAGTGCTTTCATTAGTGCAGACAGTGTAAATAAAGTGCAAAAATATGCTTTTGCATATTGCACGTCTGGGTGATGTAAGTGGTTTTGTAGGTTTGTGGTATTTCCACAATATTTCACATCCACTTTGCACAGCTTACATATGGCTTTGCTTTTGTCCAGCTCTTCTTTGTCGTCATGTTTTTTAAAACCGAAATGCAACCAGATATCTGCCTTTAGACCCGGCAGTGACTTCAGTGGAGCAGCCCCCGCCATGCTTTCAGATTCAACTGTGTTGAGAGATTCTCGTTGCCGAGATCCGTTGCAGGTTGAAGCTGCAAGCAGGAAAAGGCATAAAGATCGATCTCGGGATTTATGAATCGATAATCGCTCATTCAAATGAAGATCGATTCTGAATCGGGAAATCGATTTTTTGAACCCAGCCCTAGCTGGGACAGGCACGATGCCAGCGTTGCGGAATTTTTCTGTGATAGTGATTGGAGCACTTACTTCTTTGTCACAAAAAACATTCATGAAGTTTGGTTCTTTTATTAATTTATTATGGGTCTACAGAAAATGTGACCAAATCTGCTGGGCCAAAAATATACATACAGCAACATGAATGATCAATTTAGGTGATGTAGAAAGTTGTGTCAATCAAATTATCTTTGTGGCCTCTTAACTTCTTGTGAGTGATTATGATTGACTACAGCTGGTGACTTCTCTGAGCCCATTTAAATATGACTCATTTGATATAATCATTAGACTCAGACACAAACACTACAATGGGAAAGTCAAAGGAGCTCAGCACGGATCTGAAACAAAAATGAAACAAAAATGGAGCTCTTTGGCCACAATGACCAGAAATATGTTTGGAGGAAAGAAGGTGAGGCCTTTAACCCCAAGAACACCATGCCTACCATCAAGCATGGTGGTGGTAGTATTATGCTCTGGGCCTGTTTTGCTGCCAATGGAAGTGGTGCTTTACAGAAAGTAAATGGAATAATGAAGAAGGAGGATTACCTCCAAATTCTTCAGGAGAACCTAAAATCATCAGCCAGAAGGTTGGGTCTTGGGCGCAATTGGGTGTTCCAACAGGACAATGACCCCAAACACACATCAAAAGTGGTAAAGGAATGGCTAAATCAGGCCTAGAATTAAGGTTTTAGAATGGCCTTCCCAAGTCCTGACTTAAACCCCATCGAGAACATGTGGACAGTGCTGAAGAACAAGTCCATGTCAGAAAGCCAACAAATTTAGCTGAACTGCACCGATTCTGTCAAGAGGATTCAACCAGAAGCTTGCCAGAAGCTTGTGGATGGCAACCAAAAGCACCTAATTGAGGTGAAAATGGCCAAGGACATGTAACCAAATATTAGCACTGCTGTATGTATATTTTTGACCCAGCAGATTTGGTCACATTTTCAGTAGACCCATAATACATTCATAAAAGAACCAAAGGTCATGAATGTTTTTTGTGACAAAGAAGTATGTGCTCCAATCACTATCACAGAAAAATAAGAGTTGTAGAAATTATTGGAAACTCTGGACTGCCATGACGTACAGTACAGTTCTTTACAAGTGTATGTAAACTTTTGACCACAACTGTATATATAACGAACGGGCAGCGACATGGCTTGTTTATACAAAATAATGGTGGCGCTTTTGCTAGCCCTGGCCTGCACATGTTATCATTTTATATTATCATATACAATGGCAGATTTGTGCCAGCAACATGTTTGTGTGATCATAAATATGTGTTGGAGGAGGAATTGAAGAAAAGGATGAGATGGAATAAATTTGGAATACATTACGTCATCAAATTCTATGTTTGTAACTTTTACACAGTAGGGAGAGGCAGAATAAAGGCAACATTCCCCCCCCTGGCTGTGTAAAAGGGGCTGTGTGTGTGTGTGTGTGTGTGTGTGTGCTGGGAAGTGTGTGTCTGGGTGGCAGCCAGCGAGAGCGTGAAAGAGCATATGTATCTCTGTGTGGCATTTCTGCACCAACGCAGTTCCTTTCAGAAACACACACACACCACACACACACACACACACACACACACACACACACACACACACACACACACACACACACACACACACACACACACACACACACACACACCACACCACACACACACACACACACACTCTGCATTCGACTGGTGTAGGGAGTGATTTTGTGCAGTTATCAGACACATTTACAACCCTGAACGGTACCGTTCACACCCAGGTTTCCACAGACACATGAACACTAGAAAAAAAGACTAAAAAGATTTTTTAAAAGCATAAGGGGTTGTAATCACTTTCGTACAACCAGTAACTGTATGGAATCATGAATACAGGATGTCTGCACGGCACCCAGCTGTGCAGACATCCTGCAGGTACAGGTGGTGTTGTCCTCTCTGGGACAACAGTGCGACAAGTTTATGGTGTTGGGTTAGTGACCAGACTGCATACAGGTTCACCTCTCTGCTCAACCGAGTACCAACTTCATTAAGCTGGGACTGTTCCTGTAGCTGGTGGCTTTGATTGTGGGTCGATTGTCACCATCTGTGACTTTAAGCGTGTTGTGGTTTCTTGTGTGTGTACATAAAAGTGAACATCGGTGCCACCGGGTTTGCATTTTAAATACCACACACGTGTGGTCGCATTACAAGAGTGTGTCTGCCTGCTGCGGGCTGGCTGCTGACTCATCTTGCCAACAGGAAAGCCACGCGCCAAGTAAACAACCTTTCCTGCTTCTGCCGCAGTCGCTACGGTGATGAGAAAAGGTGGCGACGGTGAGATTTAAGAGCTGGCGTTTAAAGGGGGAATGTGTTAGAAATGTCACCACCATCCGCCGGCTACGAGTGAGTGAAACTGTGAGGATATCCGTCTGTACCGGGCCAACGGGTTCGCCCACCGCCTCGAACCGTGTAGATTTTAGAGCCGCCGCCCCCCACTCCCCCGGCTCCTTTTTGACCAATAAGGGGAAGCCGTATTTCCTGTGAACGACTCACAAATTCTGTGAATGTCTCTGGGAGTTTTTTTGGGGTGTTTATTTTTTAAATCTTGCTGTCTTCCGCTCTCTTCTCTTCAATAATGTAAAATCGTACCTACAGCAGCTTTAAACTATAAACCAAAAAAAAAAAATGAATGACAAATCATCATGAGAATGCATTGACAAAGGCAAAAAAACAGAACAGCAAAAATCACACACACCCGCGTGCACGCACACGCACGCACACAGAGGACACCTTTACCTGTCCCGCCGAAGCTTGACCGCCTTGACTTCTGTCGAGAACTCAATCTCAATCACCGTCTTCTTCTTCAGGTCGTCCCAGATCATCACTACCACAGAGGAACACACACACACAATACTATAAGCAGGAGATCAACAGCTCCACCAAAGGGCCGTGTGTGTGTTGTTGACACCCATTCATAATAACAACAACACAGCCATGAGAACAACAGAACAGAAGGTCCATCACCTTACTATCAATCAATAAAGCAGCCCGTCCTAACCACGGGCCTAGCAAACAGAAATAAACAACAAGAGACAGCACGGTCCGACCATTCGGGGGGAAAAACCACAACCAAAATAACAATTAAACCGCTTGCTTACTCTGTTACCATTTAAGATGACGTAGGAAAGAAAGAAGTCGCCCTGAACGGTAAGCTCAGCGCGTATCGCAAACAAACAAACTGCCGTCTTTGCAGATGCAAAGAAACGTCTGCGCAGAACAATAACAGCCGATCGAAACATGACAAAGAGAGGCTATAGAAAGAAGTCTAAGACTAGGTCTAAGACTAAGACTAAGACAAGGTTAAGAAGAGACCTTGGATTCCTTTGTCATTCCGATGCACATTTTGAGATCAGATAAGCCGCACAGATATGAACGAGAATGCTAAATATTACAAATTCTTCAGAGCACAATGCGGGCGTTATGTAGAGTGGTGGGGCCCGCATCAGACAGACAATGTTGAGACTGAGCAGAGGTTCATAATAATAATAATGGGCTATTACATTCATATTAAATATTTAGTCGATGATGGATATTTTGACGGTAAATGTGGGACGTCGGATACATAATGAGCGTCGAAAAGGAACCCTGGTGCGGATGCGAGAGAGCTCAATTTGTACATTAATTTCAAAAGTGCTATTTACTATCCCCCCCTGTCCATCTTCATAGTCCTGAAGATGGTTCCCTATACAGGGAAGACTAGTGTGTGTGTGTGTGTGTGTGTGTGTGTGTGTGTGTGTGTGTGTGTGTGTGAGTGAGTGGCAGTGTCCTCTCTGTGGGGGGGGGGGGGGGGGGTTTAATCACAGCCAGCTATTTGTCCACATTGAGACCAGACCGCAACCCACACACACCTAAATCCTGAGGTCTAATCAGACTGCCAGCCTGACCACCTCGGGACATGGGCGGGAGGGTCGTCTGGCAGAAAGGATTACAATGTGAAACATACACATTGGGTTTAAGGAATAATGTACAGACAAATTTAGTTCTGTGTATTTCTTCTGCTAGATGGCATGATAATAGTGACTTGCCTACCATTGGCAGCAGCCCGGTAGTTTACCCACCGTTTCAAACCATGAACAATGACTCAGGAATAAAAATATTAGAAGTGATAGTGGCATTGCACCACACAAGCTCCCATAAACCCAAATATGGCGAACACAGAGAGAGAGAGCGACTGTGAGACAGCAGCTGCCATAACCTGAGGGACAGCCAGTGAGGCCACACCAACTTCTGTTTCATTTCATGTATTTATTTTTAGATCAGTCTTATTTTGTGTTCTTCTTTTTCTTCTTGTTATTATTACTTACATTTATTCCATGTTTGTACGTATGTGGCTTTGGCAATAATGTTGCTATAACGTTCATGCCAATAAAGCTTTCTTGAATTGAAAATAATTGAATTGAATTGAATTGATACAGAGACAGAGACAGAGACAGAGACAGAGAGAGAGAGAGATCATGGATGTCGATGTTGATTATGGAGATCAACAGACCTTTCCACAACCGGGCATAGAAACAAAATTCACAATTTGGTGACAAAAAATAAGGTGAGAAAGAGCTGTACCTTTGTTCGGAGGATACTTGGGTTTTTTCCCACCTCCAACCAGGGCCAGGTAGTTACACCTGAACAGCATCTCCACATGGCCAACCCCGCCCTCAAGGAACTCTGAACAAACAACAACAGCAAACAAACAAACAAACAAACATGCTCTTGGTCATTAACAACAGACAGGTAGCTACAACAGTGCCTAATTACAGATACGGCCATTGATGAGGACTATGTGATTGTCAACAATGGAAAACAATCTTAAAAAAAGGACATTCACAATAGTTTAGTTACAGCTTGATTTCAGTCCAAGCTGTTAGTCAACAGGCAAGAAAGACAAGTTTCCAAACTCCTGCATACGTCAAACCACAATGACAAGAAATTCCTACTCCATGATCCAAACAGAGAATCGGGTACAGCGGCATGCTTGGGAAAATAATTTTTTGTGGGCGTCAGAGCAGCAATGGACACAATGACGGTCAGCACTGGAGACGGAAGCGAGTCTACACGCTAACCAGAGAGTGTGCTTATACCATCACTCCAGTTCTCCATTGGCTGAGGAGATGCAAAGATGGGTCATGTGTCAAGTCACATGCTCCAGTCTCTTACTGTGTAGTGTTGGGGTGGAGGTGTGGGGGGGGGGTAAACCATGGACTTCCCTCTATAACCCTTTAGTAACCAGTGAGTAAAGAGATTACAGCTCATCAACCGCAACCGGAGGGGAGACGTGTACCTTTGAGTTTGCTGTCATAGTGCTGTTGCCCTGTGTGCATAAGAACGAATGGTGGGGGTTTATGGGCAAGTCTACTGCTGTCATCACACACATGAGTAATGCTTTTCACTTTTTGACGACAGGGATTTCAACCCGCGTTGTCAAGATTTAAAAAGTCCAAAATTCTGTCAGACACAAAAGGCAAAGACACAACACGAATGACGTAATAACATCCCTACCATTGTTACCTTGTTTCTCCTTCTCTTTGAGAGGGTCTGTGTTGTACACACGGAACCCAGTCTCCATTCCACAGGCGAAGCACCCTACAGAGAAATCATATGAATGAAACAACAAGGCTCATGGACAGGATAATGGCACAACGTAGCCAATGTGTCATAGACTCTCGTCACAGCCTACTTCCACTACCAATACAGTACAGTACAGTACAGTGTCATAGCTTAAATGTCACTCTTAAACAATAACAGGTGTCAATTGATCAATTATCAACTAACGACGTACTGGCAGGTGAATTAACACCATTTCCGCATCAGGCTGGCTTAAATCAACAGCGGGGGGGGGGACGCCTACAACGTTTAGCAGCAAAGTGCAGTGTAGTGTAATTCCTTAATTAGCATTGGCTACCGTGTTAGCACGTACATTGATAGGTTAACGTATACAACGTCGTGGACTCTGTGATACGTATGTATGTATGTATGTATGTAATATATATATATATATATATGTGTGTGTGTGGTGAAGTCGTGTCGTGGCTCTGAAAGCGACTAAAGAAGGCTAACCCCTCGTCACGTATGCTAGGCGATAGCTGCTAGCTAGCGGTGTTTACTTTCTCGGCGGGGTGGTTTTAATATGTCTTACCGTGGTCCTGGTTAAACCCCGCGTAGAGGAGCCCGTTGCCGTGCGGATTGGATGGTAGTAAATCATTGTTTGAAGACAACCAACAAACAAGTGGACACTTTGAAACGAGCACAACGTGAACCGCTAACCGTTCCCCATTCCTCGGTCGCCTAAACGAAGAGGGAGGGGGGGCAACTGATTCCGCTTTCAGTGGCAGACGTAAGGCTGGACGAGGATCCTGGGTTGTAGTGTTATCCCGGTGTTACCGCCTGAAACACTATTTCCGGTCTCCTTACTTCCTGTGACCAGCGACAGTCTTCCCCCCCCCCACCGAGGCGAAAAAGAGAATCAAGAACGTGATCAACAAGGAACAACACATAACAACACAAAAGCGACAAAGTGAGATGAACATAATGGATTTCGTTGACTACAATTTCGACAATATCCGAACAATTTAATAGAAAACGGATAGCCCTCCACCGGAAGACACTCCCTGGCCGCTAAACCAATATATATAAACTCATAGTTCCCGCCCTCTCTCTTGACGATTGTATTTTATAATTTTCTTATTTTACTTTTGTATTTTGTATTTGTTTGTAATCCCACTTTTTTATAGTTGACTATTACTTATCTGTATATATTTATTTCTTTATGAGTATATTTTATAGATACCTTCATATTTATACATTTTGATTGCAATATATGCAGCTTTGTTTAATTAATTTCTTTGTTGTGGAATATTCTTGGCAATTGTTTACATTTGTATATCGACAATTTGTAAATTGGAATTTATTATTTTTATTTTACCACTCTGCTTTGGCAATGTTAATATACGTTTACCATGCCAATAAGCTTCTTTTTTAAATTTAATACATTTTGAATTGAATTGAATTGAATTTGAACAACGTTCATTCCGAGCATTCCCGTTCCAGGCGTTCCGTTCGTGAGGTGGAGAACGCCTGGTAGCCAATACTCTCAAATATTGAATACTCAATACTTTGGCATCTTTTTCTTTGTCTTGTTTTTTGCTTCCGATTCTGTATATCAATGTCAGACCACATAACACAACAACCAATCTAAACTATACCATAACGACGTTGATCTTCCTATATTGTAGCCTGTATTTCTAAAATCAACACGTAGCACATAATTATATATAACATAACATAATAAAACATAATAACCCACGCATGATGACATAACATTTTTGTGCAACTTAAAGGCTGAACAAGCCCCAGTGGCCTAATGGATAAGGCACTGGCCTCCTAAGCCAGGGATTGTGGGTTCGAGTCCCATCTGGGGTGTACCACTTTTTCATGTCTGCGACGTCGTTTATGCACAATCTGACTTTGGCAAAGAAATTGACAAAATCTGACTGCACATGATGGTGAAGACTTCAACGAATCCTTGCTGTATGATTGTATTTAGTCGTCTATTTCCATATTTTCTGGTAAATAGGTTAAATATACTTGCACGGTCACCACGATGCACAATATTATTGATTGGCATCAGTATAACGTAAATGGACAGAGGTTCCCACAGCGGTTCTATGGTGTAATGGTTAGCACTCTGGACTCTGAATCCAGCGATCCGAGTTCAAATCTCGGTAGAACCTGACTTTTTCGTGAATTCTACTCTTTGCGTTGTTGTGAAACATTCATTTTGAAGTGAGAAAACTGAAACATTCAAACAGACCCACACCGCACACCCCAAATCCGCAATATTTCCCGTTTTTTTCTCTAGAAATGTACAATCAGCGAGACCTTCCATGAGTTCCTGTAGTTTTGTGACCCTGCCGTAAAGCAGCAGCGGCGGCTGTCGCAAAAAAAAAACCCTCGACATGGCGACCTCCTGTGCACAACGCTGTTTACTTTCTCGTTCATTTATTTACCAATTTATACCTCAACACGGGAGATTAAAGAGCGCTAAAACCAGCAACTTCCTAAACACTGGGACCTATTCTTCACCAATTCTTGGTTACACCTTCAAAAGAGATGATTCACAGGTAAATCCATGGCATTTGCTTTTTTGGATTTGGATTTGAATGTGCTTGTGGGCTTAATACTATTGAACTATTAGTATTACGATTAGACTAATCTATTTTTTACTTTTTTTTTTAAACAGGTCGCCACAACTCACATTCCTCTCGGTAGATCTATATTTATTCCCTAGATCCATCCATCCATCCATATATGTGCAATTAAAAAAAAAAACCTGTAATATATATACGTGTGTGTGCGTAGATCGGCTGAAAGTGTCGTACTGTCGGAGCGGCGGCGCTGGCGGCCAGCACGTCAACAAAGGTGAGTCCCACCACGTGACCTCTGACCGCTCATTTTCAGAGGTTAAAGCGCAGGTATGTGCAGTCGTGCTGTCACGTGTTGATTTCTTTCCCCGCCATAGTCAACACCAAAGCAGAGATCCGATTCCACGTGCAGACGGCAGACTGGATCCCAGAAGACGTGAGACAAAAGATCCTGGAATTGGTGAGCGAGTGGTTATTGCAAAAGTGCAATGCAAACCCCTGCAAACAGTGATGACACACACGTGTATGCATGCATGCATGTATGTGTTAATTTTAGTTTTCCCTTTCTTCATGTTGCAGAGCAAGAACCGCATCAACAAGGCCGGGGAGCTGCTGGTGACCTCTGAGTTAAGCCGAAGCCAGCGGCGCAACCTGCAGGACTGTGTGCAGAAGATCGCCGCCCTCATCGCCGAGGCCAGCGTGAGGCCCCCCGAGCCCTCGCCAGAGGACCTGGAGCTGAGGGCCCTCAGGTGAGAGAGAGAGGGGGTGAGAAACAGTTAAAATACTGTGTGAAAATACATTGGAGCCATACAAAGGTAAAAGACACTCGGGATCGGTTCAACTGTGGAACAGACTACAGAGGGTCTTAAAGAGGGTTTTACACAGAGGTTGTCAAGTGGTCGTCAGTGATTTATTTTGTCAGACAACCAGCACCAGCATATTTGCTTATTTGTTATTATGTGCAATGCAGTTATATGCCTAGTCCAGTCATAGCTGTGGCAAATTTAGAGTTGGTTATTTTAATGGACCTTTCCACCCTGTCAGTCACGCGGAGAATAACAATCAATAAGATTGCCTGATTTCTTAAGATCACGGCCCTTGCAATAGTGCCGCCATGATGTCCCACAAACAAAGATTGTCCCGCGTTGTTGTGTTCATAGATTAGACTACAGCTACATTTAGTTAGAACAACATGGTTCTTAGATGCGCTTGGGGAACGTGCAATAATGACCACAGATATCCAGAGAGATTACAGGGAGCGCGTTTCATCGAGATTTGGAGTATCCATGCAGTCTGCAGGACTTGTTTTTAATACATGGATAGAGCTTATGCTGTAAAAGAGCTCAATGAGGCCATTATTAGCCTCTAGAAAATTATT
>PIJE02001172.1:19821-102848 GCA_002895965.2 Coryphaenoides rupestris | reverse complement strand
ATTTATATTCAGTATTGTGTTTTCTCATCGTATATATTATTGTAATAAATGCTTCTTGTATACCTTCACACGTCTTCTTATTTTGCTTTTCACCACCGATCATATTGATCAATTAATAGGATTATATTGTTACTATTCCACCAATTACTCCTAAATTGGTGTTATATATCCTTAACTGTGTACTCCAAGTGAAGTGGGCCTTAATGATTACATTATGGATTACATTTAAATTGTGTGGGGTTTTTTAATTGTGTATATAGCAAGCAATTACTATACAGTATTATACACATAAGTGTGGGTTAAGTTTTGTTCCATACAGGAATCGAAATAAAGTTGGTATTGAACCAGGAACTTTTGACCCCCGCCCCTCTAGAAACAGATGACGTGTTATTGGAGATGCTCCTTCAAATAACATGATTTAAGAACCATGTTTGATACGGTGTGCCAAAATGTCTTCTTGTTTGCTGTTTTGGGCTTAAAATGTCTAATATTCCTTCCTCCTCTGACCCCAAGCCTTTATATATATATATATATATATGCCAGGACCCAGTCTCCCGACTCCCAATATTGTTTCATTTATCTTCAATGTTTTTTCATGTTAAAATGTAATAAAAGCTCAGATTTTGGAGCTGTCATGTTGGACAGAAGTGGCTTTTCGTTTTCACTGCTGCTTGTCAGAAGTTCTCGGCAACGGTTGTGGAACAAATTGGATTCTAAGGTTGTTTTCAACAAACTATAGCGGTATGACCACGGTACATGGCTCTATCTCAACCACATCTGTAATAATATTGGATATGAATATTGGTCTGAGAAGGTGTGACGAGTATCCATCCATTCCCAGTTTCACAACAGTTGCAAACAAGACAGCGAAAACTGCAGCCATTGAGTAAGACCACTTCTCATGCTTTATTTTAGCATTCACAATAATTAAAAACATCTCGATTTATTATACATGTACAAAATAAGTACAGATTTTCTCCTCGGAAACCATGAGAGTGGATCTGAGTCTTCTCTTTTTTTTAGAAACCCTTTGCAGAAATAAAAGCAGTCAACACAAACAACATGAGGGTAGTGATTGGAAAGCTGTACTGTTTTAGTGAAGGAAAACAAGAGGGGAGAGGGGGTAGTTGAACCCACAGGGGGCTTACAGAAGAACTGGAAAGTGAAAAAAAAAAAATAAACACATTGGCATGGAAATGATGACCAGAGGTAAACGCTCTCTCTTAGCTACAAAGACATGGTTTGCTTTTGCTCCTCTGTCCCCCGAAACCCGACACTGAAGAAGAAAACAATTGCACTGCGTAAGACAACAAGACCGTTCATTCAAATCCATCCAGTAGCACCATAGTTTCTTGCAGGCAATCGGTGGCAATAGTGGCAACAGCGTTACGGGGGTGCGATGTGTTTTCCCCCGTTGAACGCCGATATCCGGGGGGGCCTCTGTGTGGATGATAGCGCCGTGTGTGTGTTTTGAATTCCCGCCACCTTCCGCCACCCGATCGGCAAGTTGTGTAAAATGTCCCCCCTTGTGTGTTTTGAAAAACCAGGTGTGCCTTCTAATATGAGGTAGCCATTCAAAAAGGAATCGCTTGTCCCTGTCTTGCTCGGTGGCTGTGTGCTATGTTGGTCTGGGGCCACAGCTAAATGGTGTCTTTTTTTTTTCTTTTTTTGGGTCAAAATTTGGAACAAGAAGACGCTTTTCACACTTTTTACAATTTATTTAACACCAGAAAATGGTACACATCATTTTGTTGTTTTCAATGTCCTTCTGCAGTGGTAAAAAAATGGCAAAAGTCACCTGTGGTTCATCGTGTGGAACTTTTTTTTGTTTTTCTTGCTTTGTTTGTTTGTTCAAACTCCAGGGGGGAAATTTTACACAAGTATATATTATTTTCTTGTTGCCAGAGGAAAAAGTTTCTTTTAAAGTGTCCTTGTAGTCGTTTTTTTTCGGTTGAAGTAGCCGTCCCCCACATCAAAAAAATGCTTCTTGTGTTTGAAAAAAAGTCTTCAGTCGAGTAGTTTTTTGGACCAATGGCAGCCGAATGAGTTTTTGAATGCATAGAAAAAAAGGCTTAGAGATGACCGCTAGAAAAAAAACAACAATTTCATGTCCATATTTCGTTCATTTTTTTTTACAAGAAGCAAACGGGGCCAACTTCCACGCCGAATTCCTGATCAGCGGCACCAACATCCATAGGAGCAATGTCAATGATGGGCAGGCGAGAGGTTTTTGATGTCTTGTAGTCGATGACGGTCTTGCCCCATGAGCCAGTGTGTGTCTGTGGAGGGGAAAAACGAAAAAACACCAGTTAGAACACGACCACAATGAATGTTTTAGGTCTTGTGATTTGTGAACATTCAACTCCAGACGTATTACTGACGGCACACGTTGACGATTGAAATCAAACGTAATTAAATGGATGCAATTGAATTTAGCTTGCTTGAAATACACATGAGACCCAATTAAGTCTCAACATTTAACAGTTAAAGATGCTAATGCGGAGGAAACCTAATCGTGTGTTTTTTGGATTAGAATTGTCATAAAACAGCAGGTTCAGCCTCTGTGTCAGAGCTGGGAGCAAAGAATGGCGAATAGAGTAGAGACTAGAGTAGGAGACGAGAATAGGAGACAAGAGGAGGAGACTAGAGTAGGAGACTAGAGTAGGAAAGGAGAGAATAGAGAGTGCAATAGAGAGGAGTAGAGTAGGAGACTAGAGTAGGAGAGGAGATCAGAGTGCATGCCGCAGCAGCAGCCACATCAGCAGCAGCAGCAGCAGCCACATCAGCAGCAGCAGCAGGAGAGGCTCTCTCACCGTGCAGCCATCCTCGCTGACGCTGTACGTGAAGCGGCTGTTGCCCTCGGCTCTGATCTCCACGTCGTTGGAGCCCTGCAGCAGCAGCGCCTTCTTCAGGTTGCCGGTGGCGGCGTCCATGTAGGCCACGCTGTTCTTGCAGTGGTAGGTGACGTTCTGGGAGGCCTGGTTGGACATCAGGCGCATGAAGGTCATCTGAATGGCGACGTCCTCGCTGTCAGCTCCATCGGCGCCATACTGGAACTGGACCACAGAGAGAGAGTAGAGAAAGAGGCAGACCGAGGGGTTATTCAAGGGCATTGTTGGTGTGTCGCCTGCTCAATACATTCCAGTTCTAGTCGGCTCTAGTCAAGTCAATGTGCACAGGACACATGACACCCATCCTATCCCTCCTATCCCATAGTTATCAAGGTAGAAATCATGGGAAGCTAGCTATGGCTGCTGGAAAAGGTTTCCGAAGGTTACTTCTGACTCTGAATGACGATCAAGGTTATTCCGGTGTGTGTTGCCACCCGGGTGTCGTTGGTTACCTGGAATCCACCGGTCATGGACTCGCTGAACCACACGGGCTTCTTGTCGCGGGCGTTCTTGCTGCGGTACCAGTTCTTCATGGGCACGATGGACTCGGTGGGGTGGATGCAGGTCTCGCCTGTCTCCATGTTGCAGTGGACCTTGACGGCGTCCAGAGAGGAGCCCTGGTTGGGGTCCACCCAGTACACGCCTGTAGCCATGACAACACAACAACAACAAGGCCAGCGCGGTTAGAAACACAACATTAGCGGCACCGCAGCACCTAACTACTCATGGGCTTGAGGGGGTGATCTGTGTGTGTGTGTGTGTGTGTGTGTGTGTGTGTGTGTGTGCGTGTGCGTGTGCGTGTGTGTGTGTGTGTGTGTGTGTGTGTGTGTGTTTTGTGGGGTGGCGTGCGCGACGTACCGTTCTTCCATTCGGGGTGGCACATTCTCAGGTCGCGGCACATGCGCGCGGGGCTCTTCTGGGTGCCCATGGGGCTGCGGATGTTCTCGATCTTCTGGGTCAGGGTCTTCAGGGTGGTGTCCACCTCGTTGTCGCGGTCACGCATCATGTTGGGGTCATCGGCGCGGTAGTGTCTGCCGCGGTAGGGATCGGGGGCCTTCTCCTGCAGGGGGGCCTGGCCGAAGTCGAAGCCGCTGCCGGGAGATCCGGCGGGTCCGGGGGGGCCGGGGGGACCGCTAGCACCCTACGTCCAGAGAGGGGTGGGTGGGGGGCCGAAACACCCATGTCAAACACTTTGTGCAAGTGTGTGCCTCTGTTCATATACTGTACCAATAATATTTCTCTAATACTCTCTCTATATATATTTGAGTGATAACGTACAGAGGGTCCAATCTCTCCATTGCGACCACGGGGTCCGGGGGGTCCGATGGGTCCGGGCAGACCGTTCATGCCATCCTTGCCAGGGGAACCGTTGGATCCAGAGGGTCCCTGCAGAGAGAGATCCCAGAGGTTAACCCACGTCTAACACCCCACATGTATACTACCCACTCTAGTGTGCAACACAATGAATAGCCTTGCAGTGCTTCTGCAATGTATTCCCCATTCTGCTATTCTTGTAGTATTATTAATATTATGACTATATGATTATGATACATGGAGCGGTGTGTGAGGGCGGTGGTTGGCTTACTCTGGGTCCGGTGGAGCCGCTCACACCAGCGGGTCCCTGCTCTCCGTGAGATCCCTGCAGGGGGCGCCAAAACACAAAACAGGTGGTTAGTCACCTGCGGTAGACGGTAGACTGGGGCAAGGGTCTGCCCACACCTGGGCGAACTCCCTGGGTGCCATCAACAACAGGTAAGAGGGAGGGAGACAGGTAAGAGAGGTGGGAGACAGGTAAGAGGGGAGGGAGACAGGGGATGAGGAGACAACAGATTGGGGCAAGCATCTGCCCACACCTGGAAACACCTGGGCGAACCCCTGGGTGCCATCAACAACAGGTAGGAGGGAGAAGACAGGTAGGTGGGAGGGAGAAGACAGGTAAGAGGTAGGGAGACAGTAGGAGGGAGGGAGACAGGTAGGAGGGAGGGAGACAGGTTAAGAGGGAGGGAGACAGGGGAGGATGAGGAGGAGGAGGGGACTACTACTTACGGAAGTTCCGGGCAGACCCTGCATTCCGGTGAATCCTCTGTGTCCCTTGTGTCCTCTATCTCCGGCTTCTCCGGACTCTCCCTTGTCGCCGCGACTGCCAGCAGGGCCCTGTCACCAAGTAGAGAGAGAGAGGGAGGAGTCAGCCGCGTGTTCATTGGTCGCCGTGGTGTGGGGAGCATGTGTGTGTGTGTGTGTGTGTGTGTGTGTGTGTGTGTGTGTGTGTGTGTGTGTGTGTGTGTGTACGTACAAGAGAACCACGAGCTCCAGAGGTGCCAGATGGTCCAGAGGGACCAGCGGGACCCTAAAAGAGAAGAAGAGAAGAGAAAAGAAGAGACAACCAGAGGAAACGGTTTAATTTGATACAGAGTTCACTGAATGCAGAGTTAAGCAGTAGAGTTCAGTTCCCTCCCATCCCGCTTAGCATGTTTAGAACCAAGATGGCCGCCAGGGTCTGTATTACGCCATTTAAAATGAATCAAATTCAAATTAAATCAAAGCGGGATTCTTACGCTCTCTCCACGGGCTCCGTTCTTTCCAGAGGGGCCGACGGAACCAGGGGCTCCGGGAGCTCCGGGGGCGCCGGGCTGTCCAGCGTTGCCGCTCTCTCCGCGGTCTCCCTATATAGACACACACAAGGAGAATGAGTGTAAGGAGTGTGTGTGTGTGTGTGTGTGTGTGTGTGTGTGTGTGTGTGTGTGTGTGTGAGTGTGTGTGACAGCAGCGTGCCCACCTTGGGTCCATTGGGTCCATCGCGACCAGGGGCACCATCGTGTCCGGTTGATCCCTGTTTGAGCGACAGCAACACCAACGTTAGCAAGTTAGTTCATTATTCGTTATTCTTCACGCAGGGTTCCAGACATAACCATAACCATAATCTCCTATCATTCAGCACCTGTGCGCTAAACATGAACCACAATCTCAAGGCTAATCGAATGGATTTTAACTCCAATACATCCGCCTTTTGCTGTATCGCTTCGTTGGTGAGTAATGTTTTATTTCCCAAAGACGCTATGCTCTTTAACAGATCGGCCGTGTTTTTGATTGACATATCTACGTCTCTGTAAATGTCTTGTTTGTATTTGTTTTATTTGTATGTAATCTCTTCATATATGCAAAAGACTTCTGATAAATTCCATGTTTCATTAAAATAATAATAATAACTGTGTGTCTGTGTGTGTGGAAATAACTGCTTTTCATATCACTAAACTAAAGCCAAAGTGATTTCACACAGTTCCTCTGTAATTCGCAGAGAGAGTGAGGATGCTGCATGGCTGGGGTCGTGAGGTGAACTCTGAACTCTGACCTCGCGACCAGCCTCGCCATTAGCACCAGAAGCGCCGGGGGGTCCCATGGGTCCTGGGGGTCCACGCTCGCCGAAGGGTCCGCCAGGTCCCTGCTTGCCAGGCTCGCCCTAATCGTGGTGGCGGTGGAGAGAGAGAGAGAGAGAGAGAGAGAGAGAGAGATTCACTGAATGCAACAGGACAAAATGACAAAGGCACATTTCCTGACCTAATATTTGTGTATGTTTTTCTTTACAAACCGTAGTTGGTGTATGTGTATCTACTCTCTATAGGCCTACTGCTAAAGGGTTGTGTACCCGCTGTGCGTGTTACCTGAACTTATGCCTATAAGTCCAAATCGATCAATAGAAAGGTTTTCGATTGAGCAAAGGGTTAAGACTGAGTAACATCTGTGGAAGTGGCTGGTTCCTCCTGTACAACTGCTGCTGTCAACTGCTAGCCACTGAGGTTTTACCATCTACCGCCTAGCATAACTAGCTAGCCAGCGGTGCGGGGGGCAGAGAGGTGGGGGTGGGTGGGGGGGGGGGGGGTGTGGGAGCCTACTTACTGTGCCTCCGGAAATGCCGGAGAAACCACGCTCTCCGCGCTGCCCAGACAGACCGATCATACCACGCTGTCCAATGACACCACCGGGTCCGGGGATACCAGCGGGTCCCTGACACACAACAACAACAACAACAACAACAACAACATCAAAATCACACGCCACATGGTCAGCAATCTGACGGTGTCGGGTGGTGGTGGATTTAGGCGGTTTTTAGACTTACGGCGGCACCATCAGCACCCTGAGAACCCTTCTCTCCGCCGGGTCCGGGGGCACCTATTTGTCCAGCCACGCCGCTGCGGCCGGCGGCTCCGGTCTCACCGCGACCTCCCTTCTGTCCTTCCTTGCCTCCGGGTCCGGCGGGTCCAGCAGGTCCGCTAGCTCCCTGGTAACAGTCAGGGGGGAGAAGAGTCAACGTTGAACACCCTACTACAGTATGTGGTACTACTACGAGACTACAGTACCCATGATGCTGTGTGTTAGGCCTAGTAGTAGTAGTAGTAGTAGTGGGAGGCCGATACTCACAGATGGGCCGGAAGGTCCAACTCTGCCAGCGGCTCCGGGGAAGCCAGTAGCGCCCTGAAGAGGAGTAGGAGGAGGAGGAGGGTCGTTATGAGCCGACGACGTCCATGTCCATTGTATTGTGTCTATCGTTTTGTCGCATTCCATCTGATACTCACAGGAGATCCGGCACCACCGCGAGATCCTTTAGGTCCGGGGGGTCCGGCGGGTCCCTGATGTTGAACACCAACATAGTACAGGTTACACCACGGAATAACCAAGCGCAGTACCAATCTCTACCATGCAGTGGCGCTGTTGCGGTGAGCGTCTAATTTTCCCATTAGCCTCTTACCAATCTGGAGGTAAGAATCCCTCACCGAACATAACATAAATAATGACGCTTTTTGTATCTTGAATGTTGAATCTATTTTGAGGAATATGTACCTCCAGATATAATATGTTTTTTTTTATGTTATAATACGTTTAGATACATGTTTTTTTTGTTCTACTATGCTTACGTCCCCTTAGTTTTTAATTCATTTCTGAGTCAGAACAGGACCAGGTGCTGATAAGCTAGAGGCTAATAGCGAGTCACGTTCTACTCCGGCTATCGTAAGCGTGCCGGGTTACCGTGGCAACAGGTTGCCCTCGACCCCTCCCCCCCTTACCTGAGGTCCGGCGGAACCAGATGGGCCGGATGAACCGGGACCACCAGCGTCTCCTTTGGGTCCGGTCTCACCAGACTCTCCCTTGGCTCCGGGCTGACCGTCAGCACCCTGGGGTGGCGAGGGCACACAGGTGACAGGTGAGCGTGGACAACCAAAATACATCTAGGAGGACTACGACAACAACAATCAACACCAGGGGTGTCACTCACAGGGGGTCCAGCGAATCCAGCGGGTCCAGCAGGGCCAGACTCTCCACGCTCACCCTGTAGTAAGAAGAAGATGAAGAAGTGGAGGGGTCAAAGGTTAGAGGAGACGTCAAGCACTAATGTTGATGTCGTAGAGAGAGGGGGGGTTCTACTTACAGGGGATCCACGGCCTCCAGTGGGTCCAGCGGGTCCAACAGCACCAACCTCACCCTGATGAAGAGGAGGAGGAGGAGGAGGAGGAGGAGGAGGAGGAGGAGGAGGTAGAGAAGGAGGGATTTACGGTCAGTCATTCCCTGGGAGGTCGTCATGTTAATGATAACTATAACAATAACAAGTTATTAAGTCTTAACTATTACTATTAACTAATGATACTACCACTACCACTACGACTTATGCTACTAATAGTATTACTACAACTACTACTACTACTACAATACTACTATTCTTGCTGCTGCTTATATGACTACGACGACTACTACTGATAATACTACTACTACTAGTACTACTACTACTAATAATAATAATAATAATAATAGTAATAATAAATATTTCTCCCTAAAAGAGGAAAAAAGATCATCATTGCACGTCACTGTTTGCTGCTTGGTCTCACCTTCTCTCCCTGACCGCCCTGGGGTCCGGAGGATCCGAGAGCACCAGAGATGCCACGAGATCCGTCCTTGCCGGCGATACCCACAACTCCCTTGACTCCAGCTTCACCCTGCACACACACACGGCATCACATCACGTGTCTTATCTCCAGAGGCCAGGGGTGGGTTGGTTGGTTTACTGATGCTGAACATGTTGGGCATTGTGCATGTATGTATGTTGACATAAAATGAATTGCGATGTGCATGTGTGTGTATATATATATATATACCATACCATACTGTATATCGCATGTCATGTCAATATGTCTACTCTCTGAATTTGAGATGATGAATAAATAAATAGGCTCAATAAAACGTGATCTTTGCCTTTAAAAACACGAGCCAGTGACTAGTAGTTCGCAAACAGGTTTTGAAGCGATCTCATGCTAACAGTGTTTGGTGCATTTTTAACATCACTATTAGACGCTTTAAGCGCCGTGGTCTGGGGGTCCCTGGACCCGGGATCCTAGCCCCCGGGGGTGTCCGGACGCTGGACTCACTCTGTCTCCCTTCACGCCGTGCAGGCCGGAGGAACCGCGCTCGCCGAGCATTCCCTGCATTCCTGCGGGTCCCTGGCCACCGGGGGTTCCCCCAGCACCAGTCTCTCCCTACACACACACACACACACACACGCACACGCACGTACACACACATACACACAAGGAAAAGAAACACGATGACATCATTAATCTCCATCCATCCGTTGCTGCGCAGGTGGATGATGGTCCGATGGAGGTGTGGGCACGTGAGGGTAGAGGTGGATGTGGATGTGGAGGCGGCGGAGGTGGAGGTGGAGGTGAAACCCCCAGCTAATGTACCTTAGCTCCGTCGTTGCCAGAGGCTCCGGAGGCACCACGGGGGCCGTTGGGGTCCACCGGGGCCGGGGGCTCCGCGCTCTCCGGGGTTACCTCTGTCGCCCTGCAAGGGAGGAGAGGAAGAGGAAGAGGAAGAGGAGGGAGGGAAGAAGAAGAAGTCAGCCATGCTTCTAAGCGTCGAAGAGTGTAAAAACAATCAGATGTCCGACAAACCAAAGCCTCCCCCAAGGGAAGGAAGGACTACTTACTCTGGAGCCAGTTAACCGAAAGGTCCAACCTCACCAGGACCACCCTAGTGGAGAGAAAGAGGGAGAGAGAGAGAGATCGAGAGAGAGCAAGAGAGAGAGAGAGAGAGAGAGAGAGAGAGAGAGGGTTAACAACGTGATTCATTTTCCAATCTCAGCAAAGATCAGTTGGAGTAAATCCCCTATGGAATGGATATGGGCCGTGTCTACTAATGTGTCTAAACAACAAAGGCCCTTATTAAGTCAGGCGGGGTTCATTCATTTGTGAAATTGCGTGAAATGCGTGGCTGCAGGCCAGGGGGGGCAGGACTTACCTGCTCACCAGGCTTGCCAGTCTCACCAGTAGAACCTTGGGGTCCAGGAAGACCCTGCACAATTGATCAGAGAGAGAGACACCAGAGACGGTGGTGGTTTAGTCTAAAAGAGTTGTAGAGTCAGCGAGAGAGGTGGTGACATCACTGAACATGGCTGCTAATTATGGTTTTTATTATATATATGATTATTATAATCCATATGTACCTGGAATCCGGGGGAGCCAGTGGGGCCACCCTCTCCCTTCTCTCCAGCAGCTCCCTAGAGAGGAGGAGAGGAGAAGAGGAGGTGAGGAAGGTCACAAGGACACAAGGCCACTATGGGTGATATTATAGTGTCATAAAACAAGTGCATTGAATAAACTATAACTGAGATGATATATGTACATAACTTCAGATCAATGGCTGTGTGGCTCGTTTGAGCAAGTGATTGATACATTGATCTATTCATTAATTGATTATGTCGTTGATTGGTTGATTACACGATTGGTTTATTGATGGATTTGTTGATTACGAGACTGATTGGTTGATCGATGAAGGGATGTGGTGATTGGTTAATGAAGTTATGTATTGATAGATCCGTTCATTGATCGATGGTGTGGTTGATTACATGATAAATTGATTGATTGATGACTTGTTTGTTTGATTGATTGATTGATTGAGTCATTAATTGATTGTAAGGTACTCACAGCAGGCCCAGAGGGTCCAGGGGCACCAACATCTCCATCTTTGCCAGGGGCACCCTGAGGAGAGAGAGGTCACATTTTAATCCTTGTCCTCACGTTGTAGTGTATTGTAGCGCTTAAACATTAGCTTGTCTTAGCCTCTAGGTGGATGATGGTGGATCAATACTGCATACTTACAACAGAGCCACTGTTGCCAGAAACTCCACGCTCACCGGGCTTGCCAGCCTCACCCTAGGACAAGAAAACACAAGTTTACACCTTCCGTCTTTATAACACGAGGTACAGAACATAAAGTAATGACTTCACATGTGCTGCTGATTCTTTCCAATGTGAGGCGCTGTCATTTAATGACATTTCCGTCAGTCAGTCAATGACATTTCCACCCTTGACAGAATAAGCGTATACGTGTTCAGTGACACTATCGTGGTAGTTATCTTATACTTATTTCACAGGCCGTGTTTGTAACATCAGCCCCAACATCAGGATTGAGCGTAAGCGGAAATCCCTCGTATTTAGAGGTTGACAATAAGAACAAAAAAAAATCTATACATCAGCATATCGACAGCAGCTTTGTTTTGGTTCCTGGACTCACTGAGGGTCCCTTGGGTCCGGGGAATCCCATGACTCCGGGCTGTCCTCTGGGTCCGGAGGGGGCCAGCAGCTCCAGAGCGACCGTCTTGTCCAGAAACTCCCTATGAAACAAGATGGATGGACGGGTGAGAAGAAGTCAGAAGTCAGAAGTCAGAGCACCCCTAAACACACTAAACTCATGCGGGACTGTTCAGGTGTGTTCAGTGAGAGGGGCACTGTACGTGTTAATGCCCTGTGTGCCATTCTTTATGCCGCCATTCATGTTATCTGTGATGCGTACACACTGGTGGTCATTCATTTCCTCTCTGGAGGACAATGACATTGAATCTAATTTAATTGAATATTTCTATTTGAAGAACTCGGTACTTACAGAGGGTCCAGATTTGCCGTCAGGTCCAGGGCTACCAGGGCTACCGGTCACTCCCTAACAGGGGAAGACCAAAGACAAAAGACATTTGAAAACCTTTCACATCAACAGGAATCAGATCAGGCCTTCACTTCAGTGAGTTAAGGCGTTGAAATGAAACCCACCTTGGATCCGGTCACACCGGGCTCACCAGGGCGGCCAGACTCTCCAGTTGCTCCTTGGGGTCCCAGGGATCCAGGGGATCCGCGCTCACCAGGGGCTCCCTGTCAATCAACCACCAAGAGTCAGGTAGGATGACACAGTCAGGTAGGACTAGGTACTGCATTCAGGAAAGACTATAGAGTCAAGTGGGCCTAGCTACTAGTCAGGTAGGACTAGGTACTACAGGTAGGTGTCAGTTAGGATAGTACCTTACAGGTCAGGTAGAACTACAGTCAGGTAGAACTAGTTACTACAGTTCAGGTTTGCTTGCGTTTCAGTAATTAACATGAAGTTGTATATAGCAGGTAAGGGTGCTTCTAGGTAGCTTAAGGATGTCATGTATTGATCCTAGGACATTCCGGCTGGGAATCGAACCCAGTGCATTTAGGATGGGAATTCTCTCCCAAATCAAAGGGTTAGCAAGGGGTAGACAACCTTGCCATGATGCTAACCAGCTCCCAGACCATATAATTACAATAATACCGTAGTACAAATATATATGACTGATTGTGCGCTGAAGACGTTTACTGGGGAGCTACGTAGAGGCAACCCCAGATAGGGAATTATGGGAGGCGAGATGCATCAGGTGGGGCCCTGCACAGAGAGAGAGGACCTTAGGGAGCACACGTGGGAAGCACTCACCTTGCCACCAGCACCTCCATCAGAACCGGGGAAACCACGACCACCGGGGGAACCCTAATGTGGGACACACACACACACACACACACACACACACACACACACACACACACACACACATTTAGTCATTTAGCTCAAGGGGTTCTGAAACTTTTGCGCAATGGGACCCCCAAACAACACTGAGAACACTTTGAGCACATCGGAATCGGTTATTTATTTTTCTCTTTTGTCATCGCGATCCATTTTGTGTCACCGCCGACCCGTAGTTTAAGAAACTCATTTAGCTCAATGTCAGGGAACACACAGTGGCAGTGGCAGGAATTAGGGGTACAGGCATAGCTAGGCTACAGTGGCAAATCCCCATGGGAATCATGAATGCGTTGAACAAAAGTGGCCAGTCTAGTAATTTTGAAAATATGTTTCCATGACATGTCCATGTAATTTTATAGTCCAAGATGTACAGTGCGTACTATTAGGTATTGTAGCAAGACTAAGGAACAGATTTACACCTGGTTGGGGCGGGGGGGGGTGGTTCCCTGGTGTTTTTGGGGGTCCAGAGAGAACAGAGACGAAGGGCGTTTATAGGACGAAAAGAAGAGTAAGAGAGTAACTTACGCGCTCTCCGGGGGGTCCACGAGGGCCGGCACCACCGGGCTCACCGCGGCCGCCTCTCTTTCCCTCCTCGCCGTTAGGACCGCCCAGTCCCTGCACTCCGGTGGGGCCCTGGAGGACAGCAAGAACAACAACAAGAACACAGCGTTAGCATCGGTGGTGGTGGGAACGCACTGGGCACGGAAGCGCAGCGATGCACCAGGTGGCCAAAGGGGTTAAGTTAGCAATTATGAGTGCTTGAATCTTGTTCCTATTCAAATTGTACAGCGCTGTGAGCGATAAATTGTTGTTTTATTGTCTTTGGATAAATGTACCGATTGTAAGATGCTTTGGACTAAAAGCCTAAATTGTAAATTTAAATGTAAAATCAAATAAAGTCAGAAGAATCACTTACAGGCTCTCCCTTGATACCAGGCTCTCCCTTAGGTCCTGTGGCTCCAGTCTCACCCTGTGAACACACACACACACACACGCAAATCCAAAAAATTAATCACAATTCCTTCATAGCATCACAAAACATTGGACTCAAGTCAAAACACATCGACTTAATGCCGGGAATACTGAGTATCTAGTCGTATCTACTGAGTATTTACCAGGTGTTTTAGTAGACAGTATCTACTGAGTATCTAGTGGTATCTACTGAGTATTTACCAGGTGTTTCAGTAGACAGTTCCTACTGATTATCTAGTCGTATCTACTGAGTCTTTACTCACGTTGTTTCCCTTGGGTCCGGGGGCACCGAGTCCACCCGTTCCTCCGGCGGGTCCACGGCCTCCGGGGAAGCCAGGTGCTCCAGAGATTCCACCAGGGCCCTACAGACAGGAGACACAAGTGTGTGTTAGTGTGTGTTAGTGTGAGTATGTGTTACTTACAAAGGGCCGTGAGGATCGTGGGATACGTCCCCATGAATGTGTTGATTTATGTTGTGTTTTGTTACTTACAGTAGAGCCCTTAGCACCAGGAGAACCATCGCTACCGGGGTTGCCCTGTGGAGAAAGAGAAAGAGTGGTGCGTAAATACAAAATAAATACAAATCGGGGATCAATCAAGTATGTATCAATCAATCAATCTATTTATTGATCTATCTATCTGTCTAGGATCAATAACAAGGTGATCGGTTGTACTCACAGCGGCTCCAGCGGCTCCAGCGGGTCCGGGGTTGCCAGCCTCACCACGGGCACCCTGGGGCCCCTCGTTTCCACGGCTACCCTGAACACCACTCTCTCCCTGGGGGGAAAAGGACACAGCGCAGTGGGTTACATACAGAAGATACACACCCCTCACTCACTATGTGTGTGTGTGTGTGTGCGTGTGTGTGGAGGTGATGAGGGGAGTATGGGGGGGGGGGGGGGGGGGGAATTAAGTCATGGATGGATTACTATGTAATTAATGGATTAAGCCAGCACTGGTAAACCCATTTGTTTGCATTTCCTTGCATGTTCTCGTATGTGTTATATGTGTTATATTATAAAGTAGCAGCCAACTTGATGTTTGATGGTCAATTTCAGGTGAGATCGGTCCAGGATTGTTGTTGTGCTAAGCAGGTGCTAACCATCCTTTTAGACCCGCTCAAGTGTCTGAAGGGACGGAAGGGTGTCTCCCTGCAGATGTTTGTCCTCATCTGCCAGGTGCTGGTGGTCGGGTGTCGGGGTGGGGGTCAGCGGGCAGGGAGGTAAGGGACACTCACCTTCACTCCAGCACCACCTGGGAAGCCAGGGGGTCCAGCAGATCCGGTGGGTCCCTAGGAGACAGGAGAGACACAAATGATAGATAAATATATAAAATATTGGTTCTAATATATATATATATATATATACTGTATGTGATGAGCGATCAATCAATGATATCAAGACATAGGAAGGTAACGCTAATAATTCCAATCAACACTCACAGGAGGTCCAGCGGGTCCGGTGTTGCCATCATTACCACGAGCACCCTGCAGAGGAAGAAGAAGAAGAAGAACAAGAAGATAAGAGTTGAAGTTGGTGTAACCGCACACACACACATACACACATCTAGGACGATTGAAATGCTGTTAATCGCCCTGACGGGGGTGTCAGGTGATTCTGATTCTGGTTCTACTTGACGTTTGGAGGACAGGCAGAACTGCGGTACTTACAGATGGGCCGGGGGGTCCGGGGCGACCTCTCTCGCCGGGAAGACCACGAGCTCCCTGGGAGAGGAAGAGAGAGAGACAGACAAAGACAGAGAGAGAGAGATAGAGGGAGAGAGAGGGCAACAGAGGGACGTCAGAGGGAATGGCCACCTCATGTACATCTAATATCATCCCCTAATCCTACATATTGTGTGTATTTGTACACCTCCCCTATCAGACAGTTAGCTCAAAACGGTATCAAATGAAATCCAGTTACAGAGTACTTTTCAATGCTCATGTGCTGAACTACAGTAAGGCAAATGGACGACGGGTTCGTTTAAAGGTGGCTATGGTGCAGCTCCTCGGGTGGACCTACCAAGGATCCGGGGATGCCGTTCTCACCAGAGGAACCGCCCTCTCCCTGGAGGACAGACACAGATACAGAAGAACAGTGACTCCTCAGCAGTGGTTCCAGTTCACAATGTCACTTTCAATGTAATATATTTAACTTCTATTTAACCGGATATAGATCAATAAGTAACATTTTAGAAATGAAGGTTCAGACAGACAACAATCACCAATCAACGTTGTGTAAATAATAATAATATGAATAATGCCAATAGCAGGAGCCCTCGGGATGTCAAATGGAACAGGTCAGAGAGGCGAACTCGATGTACAGCACAGTGCAGACGTTTCGTCGACACGCGGGTCACCAGACACCAGAGATATCGTTGTGTTGTCGTCGTCGTCTACTCCGTTACCTTGGGTCCAGCGGGTCCACCGTCTCCCTTAGCTCCATCCAGACCGCTGAATCCCTACAAGACAAGCAGAGAGAGAGAGAGATGATCAGGTTAGATGAGGGGTGGTGGTGGTCCGTGAGAGGAGAGGAGAGGAGAGGAGGGGAGGGATGATGCAGCGAAGGGGGGGGGGGGGGGGGGGAAGGAAACTCACTCTGTGTCCCTTGATGCCGGGAAGTCCGGGAGTTCCGGGGAATCCACGAGCTCCCTGCAGGATGGAGGAGGAGGAGGAAGAAGATGTATTTACAAACTATGCCTGGCTGGGCCTCTCGCTAATGCCAGCATATATAAAATATTGCCTAAAGATGAGATCCCTCTTTTTAAAAATCTCATATCTGTTATTTATCTAATATTTATGAAATATGACATTCCGTGTTTCGATGATTGCGTGTGAATATGTGATATGAATACCTATGTGTATGTTCTTAATATATTACAGTATATATAATGCATTTTCTTTTTATATGTCGTTGTACTGTTCGGCTTCTGTTATGACCAAATGTGATGAATAAACTACCCACCTATCTATCTAGCTGTTATTTTCTGAATATATATCTAAAATACATACAGCAGATCACCCCCATTTTCTGGGATGGCTTTCAAGCCAGAGCAGGAATTAGGACAGACAACAGTTCTTGTCCTGACTCTAATTTTGACAAGACTTCTTGTCTCGACTCTTCTATTGACATTCGGTCACGCAGCTCACCTGAGGGCCAGCAGGTCCACGCTCGCCGGGGCGACCAGGCTTGCCGGGCTCACCCTGTTGGACACACACACACACACACACGTGCACACACACACACACACACACACACACACACACACACACACACACACACACGCGCGCACGGTTAGAAAGAGAGTAGCATTTGATAGTTAGCCTTAACCAGAAACAATCAAACAATCCATATGTTTGTCGATTGATTAGGGAGGGTAGATTGGTTGATGACACTGTAATTGCTAATTAACTACTGTGCATGTATTCTGTGTATATATGTACTGTATGTTCGTACTTAAACGTCACAATATATATCTATTATGTACATACTGTATGCATAGTTGTATGCAAGTGAAATTATTTATTTCCAGCAGTTAAAAGAAGACAGAATGACATTAGAGAGACATATAGAGAGATAAGATAAAAGAAGAAAGCATAATATAACACTTAAGATAAAATAGGATAAGGGAATATAATAGAAAATGTAAGATATCAGAATATAAATAAGAGACAAGATCTGACGGGACACCATCATGTCATCAACAATTGTTCAGTTGTTTTAGAATTTATGTTTATAAGAATACTGTTTAAAAGACTTACTTTCCACTGTACTTACAAGGCACTATTACTAATTGTTGTTTTCGAATTTATGTTTAGAAGAATACTGCAGGAGTGAATGGGGGGAGTAAGCATTCCATTGTGCTTGTTACACATGACAATAATAAAGAAATCCTGAGTCTTGAAAACAAGTCTCTTACATCATCTCCGTTCTTGCCAGGGGGGCCGCCGGGGCCGCGGGAGCCCATGGGGCCCTGAAACACAGAACACAACCTCGTCATTAGCATCGCAATCCAACTGGAATTACACCACTTCTGCATTATCATGTCTGAGAGGGGACATTATGCTGCACATTCAGTACTCAGTGAATCTTTGTGTGTGTGTGTGTGTGTGTGTGCGTGCGTGTGTGTGCGTGAGTGTGTGTGCGTGTGCGTGTGTGTGCGTGAGTGTGTGTGTGTGTGTGTCACTAGGACAGGAAGTACAGTACACCAACGAGACAAGGAAGTAACCCTTGAGTATATGCAGGTTATTTCTCCAGTGTTTCTGTGTACATCTAAATTTATCATCTACATACACACACACACACACACACACACACACACACACACACACACACACACGGGGGCAATCACGCATGTGTCATTGCACAAAACATACTAAATCTGTAGACTCTCTGGCCTACAAAGCTGCATATGTGTCTGGGAAGCCGTCTCTCGAATGTGGTGAATGTCACGTGAACATCGCATGGCTTCATTTGAGGCTGTGACACGTATACAGATAAATATACTGTATATATATATATAAAGATATAGAAATATATATACTCACAGATGATCCAGGCTCACCAGGCTCACCAGCTGATCCGGTGAAGCCCTGGGGACCCTGTTGGTTTGAAATGAGAGAGAAGAGAGAGAGAGAGAGAATTTTTAAATGTGAATACATACTGTACACCGTTCATGGCAAAGGGAGTCTGTGTTTATGCAGCTGATGCTTAAAAGCTATTGTGGGTCAACTTAGTTTTTTTCTGACAGTAGTGTGGTGCACATTAAAATGATGTGGTTGTTGTTGTTGATGTTGTTGTTGTTGTTGTTGATGTTGATGATGATGATGATGTAGACAGGAGCTAGAATACTTACGTTAGATCCGGCAGGACCGTTGAAACCACGGGGACCCATAGGACCCTGAAAACAAGAGAATACACCGTCAGATCGCCCGTCGTCTCCACACGCTAGTGACAGCTGACACACATGACCGTTAAAGTGACAAGGTATCAGTAGGCGTGTCATAATAAGTGTACCATACTTAAACTGTAAACTATAGTGAGGTGAAATCGACAAAATTTGAGCCACTTCCTAATGCGAACGCACAAATGCGGCCGATTGAAAAACAACAACGGAGGCTTAGGAGAAATGGAACCAAGACGGCCGCTGTAGGTGCGTCCGGCCCATGGAAATGTTCAGTGTTGCATTGTCTGTCGCGGTGTCATTTTGAATGTGATCGCCGCCATGCATGTGTGTGTGACTGTGGCTGTGGTTTTTATAAGCAGCGTGTGGTGGAGCTTCTCACGATGGGGCCTGGGACTTGGGCGCCGCCGCTGGACTTGGAGTGATCAACGTATCCCATTTGAGGAGAGAGGTTCTGTCGGGGGAGAGAGAGAGAGGGTAACCTATTAGAACAGCATACATGTGTTATAACATTCAACCCATCGTTCGCTAGGCCCCATTACCCTTCATCAGAAAGAACCGACGTACGACTATGGCGTTTCGCAGGTGGTTTGAGAGAGCGGTTTGTATACGTATGCGTGTCGAGCCAGAGGACAAACGGTGAGGCTATAGAGCTGTCCACACTGCCGGTGCTGAAACCGCCATTGTGGACAGAATGACATTCTCGGTGACATAACCCTATTGCATATATTCTATATATTCTATTGTTCTATACTGTATCTGATGAGTTAGATGCGATCCAATCATCATGATGACTCCCATGAAACCTGTCATAAATCCTGTCTGAAATGGTTTGCTATTCTGTGTTTATCAGTATTGAGGGAAAGTCTATATGGGATTGTATAGACTTTTTTTTAATTTAACTTTTAATTATCATGGAGCATCCAAACCCATCCCTCCCATCCAATCTGGCCTGTACCCTTGCAAGGCATCATGGGTAACTTATAATTTCGGGGTTCCCACAGCATTTCCTGCTCACTATATTTCCTGGGACGTCACATGACGTGTGTAGTTCCGCCTTCTCACAACGGGCACGTTTCAGTCATTAACAGTTCACCACGTCTGACGCCAAACACCAAAATGGCGGCCGTGGGAGGGGCCAAGGGGGTAAACAAACAAACAAACAAACAGTGTCAGAGACATCAGTCTGTCTGTCTGTCTGTCTGTCTGTATGTCGGAAAGTGCGGCAAGACTTACTCCGCCAAGGCCGGGGGGTCCGGAAGGGCCAGGGGGGCCTTGGACACCAGGCAGACCAGGCATACCATCGTTGCCAGGAGGACCAGGCAGACCCTGCAACCAGAACATACAGACACTTAATGGACGTCACTCGACAAGCCTTATGGTCTCCAGTTAGGAGTCTCTATGATGAATCGTTTCGTGCTTCATATTAGGTGACAATGGGATGGCTGTCAGTGGGGATGGTATTTGCATGTATAATATCTGTGTGTATGTTATGATGATTTAAGTTACTGGTTTAATTCTGTTTCTGATGAAATTTGTGGATTGCTGTTGTTTAGACTGAACTTAATCATCAACTGTTGAAATGTGCAAAGTCCATTGAATTTATATGTCTTTTCTCTCTTGTTCTAAATGTTATTTTATTGTTATAAAAACATGTGTAGAATTTCTATGACCTCACCAGACCTTTGACCTCTGATCAGAGGTCAAAGTTCATGAGGGCAATATGATTGTACATTGGTGCAAAGGTATGCTGCAGTTTGTACTGTGTGCTTTTAAAATATATGTGACGGACACACATTCCTAACAACACAATAAACAACAAGTAATCCATCATCTGTTGGTGGTGATGAAGAAGATGATCAAACGTAACGTGTGTGTGTTTTGACTTCATCTTAGAATGAATTAGATTTTCATTTCTCTGAATGTGAGTCAGAAGAGAAGTAAGAAAGCAACACATACTCTGTCTCCCTTGTCTCCAACCTCTTGTTGGAAGTCCTACGGGAAGGCAGAAGAAGAACAGTTAGGCATTGCTGCAACCTTTCACATCATTAAAATAATGTTGGCCTATTTGAACCATGATATCTATCTATCTATATGTGAGACTCTGGAGCGGTACTGGAGGCAGTAGAATCTCGGCTCGCGGACACAAGTGTTTAGTTTGGAGTCAAACAGGTTTCAATTAGGAGATTAGCTTGTTGGTAAACTGGCAGAACACAACAGAACAAACTGCTGTTCAATTTAAGGTGAGGTATGTAACACATTTTCATCAATAAAAGCAAATAAATCCATAAATACCTCATAGATTGGCTCCTGGATACCTAGAGCAGCAATAGAGGAGAACATGAATTATGTATCTACAGGAGCTGAAAACCATGACTTCAAAATGTATCATATAAAATATATAATGTCTATATAATAGATGATATCGACACAGACCAAGTAAGAATAGTCTGTGGTGGTGCGAGCTGGGCCTAATAACAAATGTGTTTTGACATATGTGTATAAAATATGAAGTGTGAATAACCATATTTAACTCTGTAGTCACAATCATTTCGGCAGAGAAGAAGAAAGTACCAAACACAATAAAGCAGATTCTATTGGTCCCAACTATATCCCCCTCTCATTAATCTCTATATTATGATCACAGGTAGGTCTCTGAAAATGGATCCATGGAGTGGGTATACAATACATCAGTGCAGGGAATAAATTACATTGAGGGAAACCCAGCGTAGCTCCAAAACGATTATTTGTTGGATTAAAATCCTCAAGCAAGTGGAAGTAAGTATGCTTATGGCCTAAAAATCCAAGTTTGGGCCCATAGCAAGCACATCAACCTATGTACATCAGGCCCACCGAATGGGGTGCCTGGCTGGTAGGCCGACACATTTCCAGGCACTAGATGGCGACAGAAATACTATAGTGATGATGTACCGTCATCGGGGCAGATGGGGCAGCACTCTCCGTCAGGAATGATTGGGTCGGCGCAGTCAGATGTATCCTCGCAAATCACGTCGTCGCACATGACCGTCCCGCTGTCGCACACGCAGATCTGGCATGGCTCAGGCTTCCACACGTCTTTGTCATTGTACATCTGTCCGTCCAGTCTGCAGCTGCCGAATGGGCCTTCAGGGTGGAAGAGAGAACGGGAGAGAGGGAAGGAGAGAGAGAGAGAGAGAGAGAGAGGGTCGTATTGAGATGACGAGACAATTATAGGGAAACTGTCCCTCCCTGCGGGTAAATTAAATTATGCGTAGGAACACCGTTAAATCAAAAGCAGGCAGCATAAGCGAATAAAACGTGTCTACGTTTGGGGAACTCGCCCGGCTGTCACATCTCAACATAAATGTGTTGTGTGTGTTGTCATATGGGGTGTGGAAAAATGTGGAAAACTACCAGCAAGTCTCTCTTTTTTTCTACACCTTTAGGCAACCTGGTCAAAAGCAAACATTGGACATACACTGAAGCAAGAATACTCGATAGAAATACATTGATGAGTTGGAAAAAAAATACTATAATATAATAACTATAATACTGTAATCAATACTGCAGCGGCATTAGTACTTGTAGAACCCCTTATGGACGACAGCTTAATGGAGTTGTGGTGATTAATTATGGCCTGCATGCATCAGTAAGCATCCATGTTAGACCACCGTTTCAAAACATCATTGAACATCAAGTGTGTCTCAGTGTCCAGTGTGCATTTGCATTGCCAATAGCCTGGAAAGAGTCGAAATAGTTATAATTAAAAAATGTGTGCTGTTGAGCCACTGAGGGTTGTTAAGTGGCTTTGGTACTGAGTGGGTGCAGTGATGAGGTTTGGCCGCGGTGGGGCGCTGTTGGCCCATGAAAGCCTCCCCCAGCACACCCTTCGCAGCAGCAGGGATTAATTGACGTCTAGACAGAATAGAACTCGACGTCAGAGTTTCCATTATCCTTCGACAAACCAACCAACTAGTACATTCATTAATAAGTATTTACTCCCAAACTGGATGATTTGAAGCGACCTCGAGGTGTTAAAATCGATTAGAAATTGGTCGATTCAAATGATGAAAGAAATTGGAGAAAAAAAAGTTAAATATGGGTTGGTAACTAACTATTCATTCTGTTCATCACAAATTAGGTTGATATGTTCATCCTTGCAACACATAGTTATTAAGAAATCCGACACCATATTCATCTGGCAACGTGGGAGTTTTTCCATTGCTGGTGGTTAAAAAAATGATCTCCACCATTTAGTGCATTAAACTTGGACAGATAAAGTTCTACATCATTCTAGTTATATGATAGCAGTATTATGTCATTTGTATTTCATCTTAACTTTAAACCTGACTGTGCACCCCCCCCCCCCCCCCCCACCACCACCCCCCCCCAAAAAAAAAGGAATCTGCCTGATGGAATGAGGATTGGGGTCTTTTCTTGGGGTGGATGCAATAACTCCACATCTGCACGCCAGAGACACGTCGATCTGGACCAGAACATCACACCTCCCTACATTTTTCCAATAAGCCTCGAATCAAATGGGTGAAATCACTGATAAACCAGTGCGACACCCACTCCAACCACTGCGTAAAAACGAAGGGCCACTTGGAGAGTAGGGGTAGGGGGGGGGGGGGGGGGGGGATCTCCCACTTTCCACACAATAGTGGAATAAAAAAGCATCAGCATCCTCTGCTTTTACATCCCCTCATCACAACAAATCACAACACATCATCACATCAACAGGGTTGCGGATGGAGAGCTGGTGGTGCGCCCCTGGTACTCACCGTCATCCTCGCCTTGACCTCTCGCCAAAAGCACTGTTGCGCTGAGCAACAGCGCTAACCGAATATCCACAAAGCTGAACATGTCTAAATATTAGACATGTAGACTCTTTGAGGCAAGGGGAATCCTGTTTGTTTCACTCAGACGCCACTCATGCAATTCGGTTCCGGTCTGTCTGCGTAACTCCAATCCAGACCCCAGCAGAACACTCCCAACTGCCTAAACAAATGAGCACGCATGGCTTTTATATGCCCAAACTTTTTTGGGGAGGTTCCCCGGGACCTGAGCGCACAGATAAGTTCAACATGTCCAAAACCATAGTCCCCTCCTTTTCTTCCTTAGCCTTGCATGAACAAAAAAAAAAAAAAAAAAAACCATTTGAAACAAGTTCACGTTGTAACCTTTATGCTGGTTTGTTCAGTTGTCACCAGTGCGTCGGACTGGCTGCGCTTTTACGCGCGGTAACATCTTGGCTCTCGGTGGATTTTCTTAAACATAAATCGCTTTTTTTACTTTACGCGTCGCTCCCCATCGCGTTTTATATTCCGTGCATTGGCACTGCGCGTTTACTTATTTTCTATTTTATTGTTGGGACAACGGATGAAACATAAATGACTTTACTGGGAAAGTGGCGTTTCGTTAATGCTGCTGTGCTTTGCGAATGGGGATTTGCTTTTTTTTGGGTTGATGTCAAGTTAACTTCTTGTTTCATGTTCTGTTCTTGTTTCAACTTCTTGTTTCATGTTCAGCCTCTGGTTACATTTGTTTAAATTAACGCTATAGCGCACCTATGCATTTGCAGACGTGTTTCATAGTCGGTGTCTTTTACACATGGGGCTGTGCATGCATACATGGTTGGTGGGTTGTACAGTAGGTAAGATTAAACACAATCCTTAGACTTACATTTTCATATTGAATGCCTTGCTGTCAGAGCCTTACAATGATGCAACCAGCCTTGTTTGTGGATCTGAAGATAGTCAGATATTCTGTATACTTGTCAATACGCTTTCCCAATAAATTAGAATTAGATCATGTTTCATCATATCTTGCCTATATGTTTTGTACTCCTATGAAACACACCCCTCGACACAAAAACCCCGAGGTATGAGAATCACTCACAATCAGGTGTGATTATGAAGACATATGAAGACAAGTTTGCAGAAGCATGGGTCTTTTTCCATTGACACATTTCACTCAAATCTTTCCAATAAGCGCATATCAGTTTAATTTTAAAGGGGCACTTGGCTGAAAAAATGTCTTAGTGCTTGCTGCGTTGGCAATGACCATTCTGTGTTACACGGACATGTTTGAGTAAAATGCAATGGATGAGACTTTATCGAGTCCGAGTTGAGCAATGTGCAACACAAGCCCTTCGCTGTGGACCTGACATATCTCAAAACCAGCGAGGACGTTCCTCGTATCGCTATGATGTTTCACACAGAGAGAGAGAGGGAGAAAGGGAGAGATAGATAGGGATGGATAGAGGGAGATAGAACGAGAGGGAGAGTCAGCGAGAGAGAGAGAGGGAGATGTTGGCAGGTTCACAAAGCCGTCTGGTTGCGTCGTGGACACGTTGCAACTTCCATGTAAGCGTTTGCAGCCCCGGTTGACCTGACTCTGGTTCACACTCAACCACCCACCAGGCTCCAGCCCTTTCAGAGAAGAGTAGTAGATCAGTAGTACTGCTAGTAGTAGTAGTAGTAGTTAGTAGTGCTGGTACTGGAGTACTGGTTATTTTAGCAGTAGCAGTGCGCGTAGCAAACATAACGACAAATACACGTTTGTTTGTTTTATAAAAAGGGAGAACAGAATACTAGAATAAAGAATAAAAAGAGCAATAGTAAAGAGTTAGTCTAGTTAGTATCGGGTTTTATATTTATACACTGTAGTTCGGGTAGGGCAAGGTAATACTAGTCTATTACAATACAGGCAGCATGTCACCTTCTGCCTCAGTCAGAACCAACACATGTGGGCTGGGCTAACTGGAGACTCTTAATGACCTGGTGGTGTGTGTGTGTGTGTGTGTGTGTGTGTGTGTGCGTGTGTGTGTGTGTGTGTGCGCGTGTGTGTGTGTGTGTGTGTGTGTGTGTGTGTGTGTGTGTGTGCGTGCGTGTGTGCGTGTGTGTGTGTGTGTGTGTGATCCAGGGGTGAGCTGTGAGGTGTGACGTCACATCCCATGGTATGTTTCATTCTGCCCACCGATAGGCTGGCACTCGTACACGTGGGAAAAGATGATTTATTGACGACACTATGACTGTGTCTTCATCATGCACCGTATCAGCAACCCGTCTCCCTGTCAAGCCGTGAGACCTGTCGACCCTGTCTCACTCCACCTGTGTTGTCTCTCTCTCTCTCTCTCTCTCTCTCTCTCTCTCTCTCTCTCTCTCTCTCTCTCTCTCTCTCTCTCTCTCTCTCTCTCTCTCTCTCTCTCTCTCTCTCTCTCGAAGCATAAATGTTTGTTCTTCTTCTCATGACAAAGCGTTGGAAGCAAATGGTTTTCCGATGGTTTCCAAGGCAACCAAACTGTCGGTTAGCGATGCTATCCCGTGCCAAGCAGGTATTCTTCTGCCCCTTGTCTAATGTCTGATGAAAGTCAGCTGACTATAGTTTAACACCTGCTGCAGCAGCCACCCAGCTGGCCGATCTGCTGCTGCTGCTTCTGCTGCTGCTGCTGCTTCTGCTGCTGCTGCTGTTTCTGCTGCTGCTGCTGCTGCTTCTGCTGCTGCTGCTGTTTCTGCTGCTGCTGCTGCTGCTGCTCAGTTGTCTCCTGTCTCCTCATTCCTTTCCGAAAGGCGCTTGCAGTGAAGCCAGGTATGTAATGTTCACAAGCTGACAAGACAAGCATTGCTCTCTTTCTCTCTCTCGCTCCCTCTGTCTCTCGCTCTCTCTCTCTCACACACTTCCCTCTCACTCTCTTTGTCTCTCTATCTCTCTCACTTTCTTTCACTCTCATTCTTGTCTTTCTCCTCGTCTGTCTCTCAATTCATGGTAGAGAAGCTGTTTCATAGCCTCTCTATGGGAGGGGGGGATGCATTTCCATTTCCATCGTAATAAAACCGCTGGTAAAGGTCCCAAAACTCTGCACCGAACCATTTTATTTCTTCCAAAAAAAAATTCATCCATACATATGAAATGAGTTTCAACAGATTGCATTATTTCCTGAACATCTAGTTGAATATTTCCAGTAGAAATGTGGGTTTATGTTGAGGTGGAGTATGTTTTTTCGTACAACAACCCTTGCATCGCTATTGACACAGTTCCATAGCATGCACGCTTTTGAAACACGCAACTCGATCATCCGGGCGTTATAAACAGCTACAAGGGCGTGGGAACAATCTGAAACCATATTAGATCTATCCTGCGCTTGCACCGTGGGCTCGGAGATTTGCGTCACATGCATTCCATCGTAAAGCGGGATCCTCAGGTTGATTAATGTCTCCTTGGATCACTTTCGGGCGGCGAATGCACGTGCAGTGTTTGTTGCCGAGTGGAGCTCGAGGCTTTAACCTCAGACACACCGGACCCAAGCAGAAAAAAAATGCAACGATGCAGCCATCACCCCTCTGGCTCAATCTATCTTGCTTAGCAACGGTAAAAGTCAATCAAAGTCTACACTAAATGTAACCGTCTGTCTGTCATCGGGACAGACAAAACCCAAGAAGAAGGACACATCATTGTCGCTTTTGATCATCTCATTGGGCGAAGATGTTTACAGAATTAAGGTGATCTAAACTTAAACGGGGACCAAAAATCGCTTATGGGCCCCCTTGTGCCGAGAGTGGCTGTCCCCTTTACTGATTTCTTCACTTCTTTTTTATATCAACCCTTAATTAATGAATGCCTCAACTTATTTTACTCAATGCATAAGATAATTTTTATGAGTCCAATTGAGTCGGTGTTAACGACAGACTGAAGGGCGAAGGGCGGTTGAGTATATTGTCCTCTGCACAAAGCTACTCACTCGCACATCCTCTGGAAGGTTCCATGAGTGAAGTGGTCAACACTCACCACACCGCTTTTAAATAGAACTGCTCATTTTCCTGTGTTTGCCTTGTGGACTCAATTTCAATCTATAATACCCCCTCTGGTGTGTGTGCATGTGTGTGTGCATGTGTGTGTGCATGTGTGTGTGTGTGTGTGGGCGTGCCTGTGTGTCTGTGTGTCTGTCTGTCTGTCTGTCTGTCTGTGTGTGTGTGCATATGTGTGTGTGCTTGCATGTGTGCGTGTGTGTCTGTTCAGAGTCCTGGTTTTGTGGGTGGAAGTACTCTGCATTGGCTCACATAGGACATTGGGCAACTTTCAACATATTATTAATCATATTCGAATTTTGATCTTGCACGCTATTGGCCGACAGACCTTTGGGCCATGTCTGTATCAAGGACAGTAGTAATAGAAAACTGCAGAGACCTCATTGGTAAAGCGTAGCCTCATTGGCTGTGTCCAGATGCACGGCCCAGGCTTGTGGTCTTTGATAGGCTGATAGGCAACAGCTCTCTAACCTGTTAACGACTCTTTCCCACAATCAAAAACCAATGGGCTGGTGAATGGCGTTTATGGGGAGTTATGGTTGTTTGCTCTCTGATGGAACCCATATTTTCCCAGGAACATCGAGCGCCCTCATACGCCGGAATCACAGGAATAATAATAAAAAGGCTGGTAAAAGTTTTTATTGTGAGACAAGACACTTCAATTGTCTCCAGACTTTTTATAAGGAAGCCCGAAGGCCCCGTGTGTAGTCATCAGCATGTGCCGGGCTTGAAGGTTTTCAGGCGGAGACGGTCGGCCGTCTTCCCCGGCTGGTCGGTAGCGATGCGTCGTTCGTCGGCCTCTTGGACCGTTCCTAAAACTTAAACATTGCGTGCATTCCCCAGCAAGCCTGTGAGCCGCAGCCTCCGCTCCGCCTGGCCGTGTGTCCACGTGTTCCTACTTGTAGGACCTTGAGCCTCAGCTAAACTGCACCAAAACCAAGAGTCATGCCGAGAGTTTTTCTCCTTGTCTCGCTCCCTAGTGCTCTCTCTCTCTCTCTCTCTCTCTCTCTCTCTGTTTCTCTCTGTCTCTCTTTATCTAGCTGTCTCTTCCGAATTTCTAGCTAGCTCTGGCTCTGGCTGACAAACAGACACATGTACAAACGCCACACGTGCAGGCAAACTATTGTTTTTGCTTGTCCCCTCACCCATCTGTCTTTTCCCTTAATGACGGCCTCTGAAACATTCCCTTAAGAAAGAAAAATCTCCAGACAAGGCGGCACGCTCTACTTTTACCTCTACTCTCGACTCCAGCCCAAATAAGTGGAGGTGGTCTTCACCGTTGTTGTTGCTATTATTATTATTATTACCATGGTTACGTGCTATTATGATTCCACTCAAGCGGCTGCCAATTACAACCTTGAACAGATATTTGATGCTAGCATGTCTGTTGTAACTCCCACCTGTTGTGGGGCAAATGACCGGGTATCCTGAAAATTGCACGCTATACGCTATAAAATACATTTAAACTGAATGAAGTTTGAATGTAGTTTTATGTATTATAGTTAGAATCGTCACACTTTTATGTCCATTCATGGGCTTATTCTACATTCCCAAAAAAACTACGAAAATTGGAATTCTACATGTGATCACATCACGGCTTTCTTATAATATTCACCATTATTCATGTGAATTCATTTAGCAGTTAATTCAATTAGCAGATCATCTTTAGCAAACCTTTCATATGGTCTGGAGAAGGAGCGTTATGGGAAATAGACCTTAGTTCACCTATAGCGGCAATCTTGGTTAGTTTGGTGGGTAAACCTTCTCGATTCTTTGGGAAACAATGACAACTCAATCAACAAATGCGTTCTAAATGCTATGTGGGTGGGAAATAGTGTACAGATTCTCAAAGGTTTACCCATGCAACCAATATTGTGGCTCGGTAAATACGGTATTTCCAAAGGTATTTCCAAACAGATATCCCTACTTAATGATCTGACTTGTCACTATCAACAACTCTATTGGAACACAAAAGTCCTAATGAGCTAAGTCACCTCAATAAACCATCGTAGACTACAGCTGCTATCAGGTCTGCCCCCCACGTGTACAAACAGGCTACAGAACCTGCGCGTCCAGTCGTCCAAAGCGGTCAATTATGTGAATATTCAAACTGTATGTTATCCCCACACCGAGTTTATCCTTAACTTGACTGCGTAAATAAAGAAAAAAAAATGAGAAAAGGAGAGATTTCCCTGTGCTACCTTGTGGGTTCGCATTTGAATTACAGGGTGGCTGTCGCTACAGTGAAGCTCGTGGGCTGAACTGCAATCATCCTCCTAAATCCCTGCCTGGGTTTTGTTCTTTGTCTCTGCTTCTCCTATTCTGTCTGAGCGTCACACCAGTCATTTACTTTCAGACTGTTCACTTTTTACTACACTTTGGGCGTCGCTCAAATAGCTTAAACGTCACTGTAGCTGCATAGCTAGGAGCGCTCGGAGCCCATAATGGCGTATAATATAAGCGGACCACGGAACCCTCCAATTAATAAAGTTTGGCCGATAGCGGAGACGATGGGATTGAGGACTCTCCGCCCGCTCAGGTGTCCATAGCCTACTACATCATGCTAGCATTGTTTAGTGAAGTAGTCTATATGAATAATGGGAATTGTACTTAAATGTTTATGACCTGTCAGGTTATCTTAAAGGACCCCAGCAGACTCACGGTTCTCACAAGATTGCCGCTTTGCTGCCGGGGACCGTGCTACGTTCCATCGGTCAGGAAAATGCTTCAGGCTTGCTCTGACTGGATGCCCACCTTCCGTTTACTTCCATGGGAAACGAAGTTCATAGGTTCCTTGGTTGGAACGGGAAGATGAATAACAGGTGAATTAATTGCTGCGATGTTTGTTGTTGTACATTGACATTGACAGTGTTTTAGTTCAGTGTTGCCGTGGACGTCATGAGACATCAATGCCGCCGCTCAGGTGTTTTGTGTTGCTTTGGAGTCATGAGGCGCACACCCGCACACACAGGAAGACCACCTCACCGCCCCTCCCACAGCACCACGAAGCAAACGCGCCTCCCCAGCCCTTTAAGGCGGAGAGGAAAATAGACCAGGACCCCCCCAACCCACCGCCCAACCCCCCCCCCCCCGCCCCCAAGCCCACCCCAGTTAAACACACTGGCTTCATCATGGCAAGTAAGTCTTGACAGTTTTAAGTAAAGACTGTCAAATGTCTCTCTCTCTCTATTCCCATCTGCCTCCACACAGGACTGGAGGAAAGTTCAGTGTCGGGCTGAACGACAGAGCAGAGATGGAGAAACAGAGCCAGAGGCCTGCCAATGCATTGTTCAAACAGACGAAGACACGGAGACACGGAGACACATTTCTGCCCTTTCTTTCTTTTCTCGTTCTTTTCTTTTGTTTCCTTTTCTCCGTTTTCCTTTTTGGTCTCTCATCTGGTCTCTCTCTCTCTCTCTCTCTCTCTCTCTCTCTCTGAGATCCACCCCCTTCTTCCTCCTCCGCTTAACTCTCCAAGTCTCTCCATCCCTCCCTTTTTTCCTCCCTCTGCTCTCCTTCCTCCCCATCCTCCCACTCCCCACGCCTCCCTCCACCGCCTCCGCCTCCTCCACCTCCACCTCCTCCACCTCCTCGCAGTGCAGACATCCAGTCAGACAAGAGAGAGAGGAAGAGAGAGAGAGTAGAGAGAGAGAGAGAGAGAGAGAGAGAGAAGGATGGAAATATGACTGAATTCTTCCCTGACTTGAGATAATGTACTAGGCTGCTGGCAGGCACGACACCACTAAACATAGGGAAAGGCTAAGCAAGTGAGGAGAGAGAGAGAGAGAGAGAAGAGAGAGAGAAGAGAGAGAGAGAGAGAGAGAGAGAGAGAGAGAGAGAGAGAGTGAGAGAGAGAGGAGAAGGAGGGAGGAGGGAGAAGGAGAGAGTGCACCAGCTAGTGAGACAGTTTTCTCCTTCTCAACCTATTCCCTTAAATACATCTCATCTGAAAATCATCTGAAAGTCCAATGCTGAAACTCCACTGTTGCAGTCCAGGCTCCCAAAGTCCCAAAACATGTCCTAAAGACACAGACCTAAGGTATATAATCCAGCTGTAGCTATACTGTACTGAATCAGTTTGAGGTAAACAGTGACCTAGATGCCCGTTATGTGATGACGTCGACGTTTTAATGGAACTTTGATGAGACCCCACGGCAGACCGAAAAAAAAATAAAAAGGTCTTTTAGGTGTCATATTTCCCAGTCCTGCAGTGGTCTCCAGCTGAGGGAGAAACTATTGTGACGGAATCAGGGGGGGGGGTGGGAGGGGAGGCCAGCAGAATGGAGTTAGATGGAACATTCTTCTCTCAATGAAAAAACCGGGGGTGGGGGGGTGGGGGGGGGGGGGGGTGGAGCCGATGGGAGGGGCCACAGCGTTTCTTATATTTCCCTTGACACGTGTTGCTGCATCAGTTGTCCTTGGCTCGATAAGTATACAGCCCCATGAATGTCACGATGAGTTACTCTTTTGTTGAACTCCGACGTTTCACAATTCCAATGATGGCAGCGAAATGCTTTTGTTCTGCGGAAGAGTGTTCTGTGGAGACGGTCTAAAACTCTGCCGAGTTCTCCCTGTTCCACTCGGAACATAATTTCCAGTCGGCCTGGCAGCACAGCAGCACAACATCTGGGGAAGGCTGTCTTCGCTTTTTTTTTTCCCCCGTTTCTTTTCTTTTCTTTTTTTTGTGTCGCGCTGCTCTCTCTCGCAGACGCCGTTATATTATTCTGGGCTTTCTCCGCTCTTGTCTTCTCTTTCAAGTCCTGGCAAAAAGTGTCTTGAAAGGTAAAACACACGGAGCATTTAGTGTATGAGAACGCTGAACGTTGTGAACGTGGGGAACTCTAAAGGAATATGGATATCTCCCCTCTGTTTAATAAACTGTTTAATGAAGTGTGTATCTCTATTATCTCTTAGCCCTTCTCAACTATCTGTACCTTAACTAACAACCTTAAACAACTAACTCTCAGCAAAGTCTAAAACCTTTCAAGGAGGCAACAAAGTCTGCACATAGGGAAGTTGAAAAAGTTTGGTGGTGGGGGGTGGTGAGGTCAGAAGTCCCGTCTGGGAAAAGTTGTTACCATTCAACCTCCCCCGCCCCCCCCCACGACCCTATCCCCCCCCCCCCCCCCCCCCTCCTCCCTCCCTCCTCCTCCACGGCACTCAATAAATACTGAGGCCTTCCTTGAGCTGTTCACGTTCACGTTAGAAACCGGTAAACAAAAAAGTGGTTGCTTAGGATTATCTATTATATTATGAAAGTTGGTCAAAAGGGACTGATGGAGGGACACACACAGCGCAGATGGAGGGCGAGCGGCAACGAGCAGACAAAGTGACGGACGGACAGAACAGAAGAGAGAAAGGAAAAATAGGTCCTGAAAATGGAAGAAAGGAAGAAAAGCGGAGGAGGTCCGCGGAGGGGAAACAGTCTCCTCTTACGCATGACTCATACTCTCCCCCCACAGCCACAGAGAACTCGGATGGAGTTCGGCATCCCGGTCTTTAACCAACGACCAGGAGGAGCGAGGAGCACCAAGATGGCAAGGGGCCACTTTTGTATTTCACCCCAGTGCCGCCGTGAAGCATGCACGACACCACTAAACATAGGGAAAGGCTAAGCAAGAGAGGAGAGAGAGAGAGAGAGAGAGAGAGAGTGAGAGAGAGAGAGAAGGAGGGAGGAGGGAGAAGGAGAGAGTGCACCAGCTAGTGAGACAGTTTTCTCCTTCTCAACCTATTCCCTTAAATAAATCTCATCTGAAACTCATCTGAAAGTCCAATGCTGAAACTCCACTGTTGCAGTCCAGGCTCCCAAAGTCCCCAAAACATGTCCTAAAGACACAGGACCTAAGGTATATAATCCAGCTGTAGCTATACTGTACTGAATCAGTTTGAGGTAAACAGTGACCTAGATGCCCGTTATGTGATGACGTCGACGTTTTATGGAACTTTGATGAGACCCCACGGCAGACCGAAAAAAAATAAAAAGGTCTTTTAGGTGTCATATTTCCCAGTCCTGCAGTGGTCTCCAGCTGAGGGAGAAACTATTGTGACGGAATCAGGGGGGGGGGTGGGAGGGGAGCCAGCAGAATGGAGTTTAGATGGAACATTCTTCTCTCAATGAAAAAACCGGGGGGGGGGGGGGGGGGGGGCCGATGGGAGGGGCCACAGCGTTTCTATATTTCCTTGACACGTGTTGCTGCATCAGTTGTCCTTGGCTCGATAAGTATACAGCCCCATGAATGTCACGAGAGTTACTCTTTTGTTGAACTCCGACGTTTCACAATTCCAATAATGGCAGCGAAATGCTTTTGTTCTGCGGAAGAGTGTTCTGTGGAGACGGTCTAAAACTCTGCCGAGTTCTCCCTGTTCCACTCGGAACATAATTTCCAGTCGGCCTGGCAGCACAGCAGCACAACATCTGGGGAAGGGCTGTCTTCGCTTTTTTTTTCCCCCGTTTCCTTTTCTTTTCTTTTTTTTGTGTCGCGCTGCTCTCTCTCGCAGACGCCGTTATATTATTCTGGCTTTCTCCGGCTCTTGTCTTCTCTTTCAAGTCCTGGCAAAAAGTGTCTTGAAAGGTAAAAACACACGGAGCATTTAGTGTATGAGAACGCTGAACGTTGTGAACGTGGGGAACTCTAAAGGAATATGGATATCTCCCCTCTGTTTAATAAACTGTTTAATGAAGTGTGTATCTCTATTATCTCTTAGCCCTTCTCAACTATCTGTACCTTAACTAACAACCTTAACAACTAACTCTCAGCAAAGTCTAAACCTTTCAAGGAGGCAACAAAGTCTGCACATAGGGAAGTTGAAAAAGTTTTGGTGGTGGGGGTGGTGAGGTTCAGAAGTCCCGTCTGGAAAAGTTGTTACCATTTCAACCTCCCCCGCCCCCCCCCCCCACGACCCTATCCCCCCCCCCCCCCCTCCTCCCTCCTCCTCCTCCACGCACTCATAAATACTGAGGCCTTCCTTGAGCTGTTCACGTTCACGTTAGAAACCGGTAAACAAAAAAGTGGTTGCTTAGGATTATCTATTATATTATGAAAGTTGGTCAAAAGGGACTGATGGAGGGACACACACAGCGCAGATGGAGGGCGAGCGGCAACAGCAGACAAAGTGACGGACGGACAGAACAGAAGAGAGAAAGGAAAATAGGTCCTGAAAATGGAAGAAAGGAAGAAAGCGGAGGAGGTCCGCGGAGGGGAAACAGTCTCCTCTTACGCATGACTCATACTCTCCCCCCACAGCCACAGAGAACTCGGATGGAGTTCGGCATCCCGGTCTTTACCAACGACCAGGAGGAGCGAGGAGCACCAAGATGCAAGGGGCCACTTTGTATTTCACCCCAGTGCCGCCGTGAAGCATCCGTCCGCCACGGTGACACGTGTGAATGCACCTCATGATCCCACGACCAATTGTGAGCGTTGCGATCAGCGCCGTATCAGAATCCTGATTCGACCTCAAATCTTTTTTTTGGGTTGGGGATTAATTAATCGATGAAAAAATGAAAAAGAATAGGAACACATTAAGATATGATAAGATAAGATACAACTTTATTAATCACGAAGGGAATTCTTGTGCCAGGTTGCAAAGCAATAGAATAAAACAATAGAGAAAATAAACAGTAGAATAATAACAACAAAATAACAGATTTACAAATTTACAGTAGGTCTAAGTCCTAGGAGACGTAGAGAAATATAGGTTAAGTATAAAAATATAGGTAAGATAAGATATTCAGTCCGCAAAGTTAATAATAATCAAATGTAAAACGTCTTCGCTGGAGAGTGACGTGTGTCTCGGTGTCATCCAGGCTGCCTTTGAGCTCTCCTGTCCCATGTTATCAGGCCTTGGCAGTCGGGAGCTCGCGGGAGTTTCCTTTACTTACTCTTGGTTCGGCTTGGCTGCGGCAGAAGGTAAACTCATCAGGCAGTCTGTCTGGCGGCCATGTTGTCTCATCCCTTCCCGGTGTGTTCCCGACTGAGGATTTCTGGCCTACCTGAGTTGAGTGAGCGATCACAAAAAGAGAGGGCTGTTTCCCCAGCGAGCCCACGCAGTGTCATTCATCTCTCGTACCATAATAATCCATGTTCAGAAACCAGTTAAAGCGTTTTAAAGTTGTTTTAATGGCGGATTGGATCCGGATTCAATTGAATAATTTATGGGGAATTAGATATATTAAATGTGACTTAAAAACGTACAAAGATTTGTATTCTTAGATCTACCCTTACGGCCCTATGCCATTTTTGTCGTCCAGTAGCTTTGTCATCTGTGCTCCATGTGTGATCATATCAGTAATGGGGTTAAAGGTCAAGAAGACAGGAATACCGTAGGCCACTGCAACAACACAACCTCTTTTAAAGGCTGCAACACATTAAAGAGGAACAACGCACATGTCTGCTTGCATTCGGGATCTCAATAATTCGGGAGAATTCGGCAGAATCCACACTTGTATGTAGAACTGTCCACGAGAAATTCGTGATCAGTTTGACGCAGTTGTCCATCACCCACGCCAAGGGTGGTGACCTTTGACCCTCCTGGCTGAAAAGGGGCTAAAGAGAAAACCTCCCTCATCACATTTGGCCAGTTGTTGTTTTACAAGGTCTCCCCTTATGGACCTTGTAAGCAGCCCTACCAACACATGGCAGGACATGGCATACCTCACACAATGCACCCAAAACACCCAACTTTAGATTTGTCGGCAAACACCGAATTCATTATGTTCCCCAACAACCACCGACGGGTTTGGTACACCGGCGTGAATGCCGTGTTTGTTAGTGTTTGTTAGGACAGTGTGCAAGCACCTTAACATCCGACTGACATTTTACTGTTAGTCTGAAACTATAAACTTCTAGTAACTACCACGATGCATTTGCCGTATGGCTTTAATTCACCCAATAATGCTGCCATGACCATGAACTGGTGAGCAAGGCACCAGGAGGAAAATGCAATGTCATGATAAAAAAAAAAGGTCATTGTGAGTAAGAGGGTGAAGTCAACAAGTGTTTGCCCAGAGGAGCTGGAGTTTTAACAAGCATCCATCTTGATGAATTAGGAAATGGATAACTGTATGTATAACTTCCTATCCCAGTTGATGGAACCACTACCTACCCAGTCACCATCATTTTGAATGGTTGAGATTAGGAGATGAATAAGAGAGACTGGAAATTGCATTGTTTTGGACAAGCTATGGCCTATTCCATAAATGTACAATGAATTAAGGATGAATGAAGTGATGGGATGAATGAATGAAGGAGGGATCCCCCACTCTGCGTTCCTTCTCCTGATTTCTTCCTTGTTAGTTAAGGGAGTTGTTTCTTGCTCTTAAGGGGGCTATAGGGCTAGGGGGGGGGGGGGGGGTGTCAGAATCACATGACCCCATAATCATATGGCCTGTAAAGCCCTTTGAGACCGTAACTGTGATGACGTGCTATCCGAATACAATTGACTTGCCTTGACTTGAATTAAAAAGACAACAAACTAGTTTGGTTTTTAGAGTCTGTGGGTCGGTTTTCCTCACACCTTTTATCACACACACACACACACACACACACACACACACACACACACACACACACACACACACACACACACACACAATCCATGCGTCGTCTCTCTCTCCAGGAGATGGGGGTTATCAAAACATTGATAACCCCCATCTCCAAGCCCTCAGTTCTTCTGAGCATGTGCGGGGCGCAGATACCCCGAATGGAAACGGAATCAGCGAGAGGAGGGAGAGAGAGAGAGAGAGAGAGAGAGAGAGAGAGAGAGAGAGAGAGAGAGAGAGAGAGAGAGAGAGAGAGGGCTGCGTTGCGTTGCAGTCCGGGCTCGGGGGTTCTCTGAGTGCTTCAGGATGGCTGACGAGGGAAGGAGGGAAGGAGAAGTTAAGAATGACCTCAATGCAGAAGAATGCTGTACTGCGGTCTCTCCTCTCCCTCCCCTTGACGCTCAGCTCAGGCTGAAGTCAGACGCTCTCGTCTTAACCCTGCTGTTTAGCAGGAGTGTGTATACGACGGCAGCCATTTAAAACGGCCACAATTGCCGTCTCTCTCTCTCTCTCTCTCTCTCTCTCTCTCTCTCTCTCTCTCCTCTCTGTCCTCCTCTCCTCCTCCTCCTCCTCCTCCTCCTCCTCCCCTGGCTCATTTGGATTCGTCTCCAATCTTTGTCTCCTGGTTGGGATTATGAGTTGGAGTCGCCACGTTAAATGAAATCTCCATTTCGCCTTTTGCTCCGTCCTTGCTGTTGTTGTCACTCGACAGAAACCCATCCTAAACTAAACTAACTAAACTAACTAAACCAACTAAAGCACACGTCTGCCTTCTCTTGGCGATGCATTCTGAGATATGAATTCACTCGCATCGGAGCGAGTGTGTTAAAGAGCAATGTTTTTATATACTTGCTCTAGCTTTTGTCTGCGTTAGTGAGCCACTTTGAGTGCGGTGAGATAATTTAGGAATGGTCCGTCTCTTGTCGAAGTAAACACACACAGATGGAAGAAGATAACAGTTTTCACTTCCTTTTGCCAGGCCTGTCCTTGCTGTGCCACACAACAAGTTATCAGTGCTTTGGTTTCTGTCATGTCACAGTTCCACTTCCCAACAACAAGCTATGTGAGGATATCCCATAGTCCAAGATAAAGAAAATCAATCAAATTCACAACTTCTATAAAGAAAAAAGCTCTCGAAACCTGAGCTTTGTGCTACTTTTTCACTGCAGCCAAAACTTTAGCTCGGCTACGGTGCCGAAAGAATGAATCAATCTACCCATGAATCAGTCAACCAAGGTTTTATTTTTGTGTTAATAAAAGAGTATATATTTAGAATTAAGGCCATGGCTGTTCACCTATCTCACGTTGATGTTCAGCAGTCGGTTCTAACTCATGGTAAGACTGTGCAGGCATCACCAGACGCTTTAACTCCATTTAAATGTTCTCCAACAGTAAGTCCTGTGCAAAGTCTAAACCACATTCCCTTTGTTTTCTAGTCAACCGCTGCCTAGTCTCTCTTATAATTTATCGACTCGTGTCATAATTTCCAAAAGGAATCTTGATCCGACCTGATCCTGAGCCTCATCTTTCCTGGTGCCTTGTCTTTTTTAGTCTGGTTCAGTTCTTTATCGTTTTTTATTCATCAGATGCGGTCCTTAGTGTCAGCGTTCCAAGATGGAGGTCCCAGAGGAAACGTCATCAGTTGCTGCTAGAAATATTTAGATTAATGTTGTTGGAGATCTTCGTCGTAATAATTGTGTCGTACGTATTTTACTCGAAGCCTATGGGCTTTGAATTAAGGCCAGTAGTAGTTTTAGTAACTACTCCAGTTGTCTTGTGTGTTCAGACAAGAACAGGTGAGGTGACAACTGACGAACGTTACTTTACAAGAGGCACCCTGATAAGTTATATTACACAGTAAAAACACATCACAGAGAAAATAACACATTCCTACAAGTTTAAATCACAAAAACTGTACATTTTTGTGAAGCATTTACAATTTCTTCCGGTGTACACATCACCTGCTCATTCGTTTAATGCTACAACTACCAGATAAACACGATACAGTTCAAGAATAGCTCATTTAGAAAATGATGACTCATTTCACTTAAGTTGGGGTCGAAATAAGAAAATAATGTCCCGTTAGAATAGCCCATAGAGGAAGCAATGTATTTAATGTTAAAAGTTAAAGAAAAATACATTGCTTCCTCTATGGGTCCGTCCTCATAATATATACGTTTTACTTCTTGGTTCTCCAAACCTCCACAGGTCCACCACCTGTGCACCTGTACATGGGATTATGACCGCGCCGACACCTGGCGAGCAAGCTCCCCAAAGCAGGTGAGCTCGTTGAACTTTGCTGAGCACAACTTTCTCTGCCTCTTTAACCGCCCGGCGAGACCTGAGGAATTTTAAAAAATCGGAGGCGGCTCGGGCCCCCGTGCACTCCCCCAGTTAACGGCGGCCATTAAATCGGACCCACTAAAACATAAGAATAAAAACAACATATATTATTCTATTGTTTTTATTCTTATGTTTTTATTCTTATTCTTATCTAGTTTTTTTAGCAAACTCTGGCACAAGAATTTCCTTTGGGATTAATAAAGTAATTTTTTTTATTAATTTATTCTTTTCTTAAAAGACAGAATAGTCCATTATTTGCCGCCCTTTTTAATCCTGCAGTAGTCTTTATTGTCCCTTAACGTGGAATTAGCTAAAGTTGCCGTCTGCCTTTTACATAACTACTATACAGTGCTATCAGTGATACTGCATGATTTTAAGACATTATTTTTAGTGAGCTGTCACTTAGTCACTCAATGCTGTTGTCTATTTCAGTGTCAAAGCCAAGTCTGAGTGTTTTATTGAGTGAAATACTTGGCGTTTATCGGCAAAAACGATAAAATAGCAAGAAGAAAACTGAGCACTGAACACGGAGCCATCGTCAGCGCACTTGTCACAACGCTCGGTGCTGTTTGGTCAACCCTGTTTGTCCCGCTTCATTTCAAACACCTCGGTGGCATGATATTACATTCGAACGCATCGTATAGATCTTCCCTGGAAGAGAAAGTGTCGGGTCGAGTGACCTCGAGTCCCCCTGGCGAGTCTGCGGCGCGAGCGGGCCGATTAGAGAGCGGCGCCGCCCATCGCCGCCACATGAGTGCGTCGGGAGAGACGAGCGGCGAAGTCAGCGAGCGAATATCACAATGTAATTGTCGACCAACTCCCATGCTTTAGACATGGCACGAGAGCTGCTCAACAAACTGTGATCTTAAAATACACACGAAATTAGAGGGTTATGGAAAAGGAGCCACTGGGTTTGGTTCTCGGTCTCTCTCTCTCTCTCTCTCTCTCTCTCTCTCAGACTTGCACACACACACACACACAGTGGTTCGTTGGAGTTCTTTTCCGTCGCCTATTGTTCTGGTCTGCTGCCAGGTAGAGCTAAGAGAGAGATAGACAGAGACAGAGAGGAAGAGAGACAGAGAGACAGAGAGACAGGGAGGCAGAGAGACAGAGAGACAGAGAGACAGAGAGACAGGGAGACAGAGAGGCAGAGAGACAGAGAGACAGAGAGACAGAGAGACAGAGAGACAGAGAGGCAGAGAGACAGAGAGACAGAGAGGCAGAGAGACAGAGAGACAGAGAGACAGAGAGGCAGAGAGACAGAGAGACAGAGAGACAGGGAGGCAGAGAGGCAGAGAGGCAGAGAGACAGAGAGACAGAGAGACAGGGAGACAGAGAGGCAGAGAGACAGAGAGACAGGGAGACAGAGAGGCAGAGAGACAGAGAGACAGGGAGGCAGAGAGACAGAGAGACAGAGAGACAGAGAGACAGAGAGACAGGGAGACAGAGAGACAGGGAGACAGGGAGACAGAGAGACAGGGAGACAGAGAGGCAGAGAGACAGCTACAGAACGGGGTGGAGGAAAGCAATGTGCAAACACCAGAGGGAGAAGTTGGAAGAATGAAGACAAAAGAAGGAGAGACCGACCGAGAAAAATGACCAGGAGGAGAAATGAGACGAGAGAGACAGTCAGAGAGGGAGGAAGACAGACAGAAAGACAGAGAGAAAGACAGAGAGACAATGTCGTCGGACACACAGAGAAAAAACTGAAATGGAAAAGGGAGGAGTTGAATAACAGGGTGTAGGTAACACATTCGGAAGGCCCATTGGTATTTTAGGTCAAAGCGTGGCCATTTTAAGACCCGTGACCGTGTGTATGTGATAATTAAACGTTTAACACTAGTGATCAAACAAAGAGGATTGACACCAGACGATGCCCACCCGTGGAACAAACCTGGGGTTTATGCCTGAAGCTGACCAGTGGAGTTATCTGTCGGATATTAGGGCTAAATGATCAAATTTGGAGATTGTCGAAAGATGATATTAGCTGTGATCCCACATTTGCGTCACAATCTGAAAAGCTGCTGTGAACGCTCATCATTTACATGAACCGTGTTCTATCATTGACAAGAAGGAAAAAGCCCAGATACATTGTTCGGAACATCCATACACAGGTAAAGAAGTCCTCTCTCTCTCGTGTGTAAGACACCCCCGCATACCGGGCTCCTCACACTCTTCTCCCGACAAAGACTTTCTTCTCCACTCCCATCCGAGAAGAATGAGTTTATTACTCGTGTCCAAAGAAAACGTCCAGGGTAGACGAAACCAGATGCTCTCTTGAATGGCACGGAGACGGTACCGTCCAAGCAGAACATGGCCGAGCACATTGATCGGCGACGGGAGCCAATGTAAATTCCCCCGCCGCTGGAGAGCTTGAATCCTCGCACTACTCCCCTGCTCCAAAACATCTTCTTCACCTTTTTGGCAGCGTGGCTCATCCTCAACAACACAGCACCTTGGGGAGGAGAGCAAAGGGAGAGAGCGGTGTCTGTTATCGTCAATAACAGTATATTTGTCGGAACCAGGTGTTGATCACAAATCTGTAATTATGGATTTATCTAAAGTATGTATATATATTCGCCGATCACCAAGCTTGTACTGAAAGCTGATGGCACTCATCCATAGAGGGCTTGAACAGACATCTGTTATCATTTATTACAGAAATGTATTTGTGCACCTTGGCCGTAGCAACGCCAAATCAAAGACCAAGACCCTCTCTCTGTACATTGGAAGCGGACAGAGTTTTTGAGAGCAAGTTCAAATTCACATGCCAGGGTCCGCAACAGGAGCAGGTTCTCCGTTAAAAGCAGGAGTGTTGCTATGTTCATTATTTACGAAATCAGGAGATCGACTCGGTCTTCATGGTATCCTGTGGGGTGTTTTCAAGCAGCTTTAGCCACCTGGTGTCACGCGGGGTGCAGAAAACCCACGTTTACAGCTGAGGTTCTCAAAAAACAATGCAAGACCACTGGCAGATTACCGTGTTATAGCTTGATTATTGGGAGGTATTTTGCTGTCGTTTTTGGCACATATACGAAGCTAAGCTGCAGGTTGCACAAAATCTGTGTAAGTGAGGATAGACACTGAGTTAGGCTTACGATTCCTATGCTGCATCATAATGTGAGATTCTGATTCAGACAGGTAGTTGTCAGATACCTGTTGGTGTTGGAGATCCAAGTTTAGCTATAAAGTTCTAAAAAGTTATGTTTAGGTGTGAAGCGAACAATGGTTCAGTCAAACTCTGAAGTTCAAGATGGGTTGAGTAAGGGATGATTGTTTTTATATATACTGTATATATGTCACGAAGCCATGGGTGGCCATGTTTAGGTATTCGTACAGAGGTGGCTAAATCCAATAATTTGCTTCGAAATTGTTACCTCTGTAGGCCTATACTGTGTGTGTGTGTAGGGTTACAATCATGTCTCATGTTGTGTGCACTTCCAGTGTCCATTGCTTTTCTCACCGCAGTAGCTCAGGAGGTAAGAGCGGTTGTCTAGCAACCGCTGGTTCGATTCCCGGGCTCCGCCTAGCTAAGGCCCTGTCTACATTAACCCGGGTAAATATAAAAATGCACATTCGCAATGAAAACGATCTCCGTCCACACTATTGTTTACGGAATGTTTTGCATCCACGTTCCACACTGAAATGATTTTGATAAACAGTGGTTGTCATGGTTACGTGACTCCCGCCACGCCTCTCTGGTTAGATTACAGGCGCGCGATCAGCTGATAGCGTCTCGGTCTCGAGCGCAAGCTTGCGGCGGTGTCATGGCAACCGAACGTCATCGTCTCTGAAAGCCTTCGTCTACCCTGATCACACTACAAGCGCGAACCCAGAGTTTTCACATTTATCCACCTCAGCGATCGTTTTTGAAAAGCATCGTTTTCAGTGTCGGAATTCGCCATTCTAATGTGGACGGAAGGGCTAAAGGGATAAATATTTATGCGTTTGTAGATTTACCGAGGTTAATGTGGACAGGGCCTAAGTGTCGTGGTGTCTCTGAGCAACACGCCACCTAACCCTAACTGCTCCTGACGTGTTGGTCGTTACCTTGCATGGTTGGCACCGCCGTCGGTGTATGAATGGGTGAATGTGAGGCAATTGTAAAGCACTTTGGATAGAAGCGCTATATAAATGCAATCCATTTACCATTTACCATTCTCCCAGTTGAAAACACTCGAATTAGCTTAAACAGTAGCCCACTGGCATAGAACATTATGCTACAGTGGCTGCAATAATGTGGTGGAAATAAAGGATCGAGAACCAAATGACCTGATTGTCGCCACGGGGCTTTTGGATCACGTTCCTCAGAAGACGAGGCGTTCACCAGGAGCTGCCTCCTGGTGACATTGCTCCATGAAGCTCGTCAGATTCTTCCCCTTCCCGTCGCTAATAAGCAGCATATGGGACCCGGCAGGAGTAGATGTAGTTCTGATCGGGTGGCTATGGCTTCACGTGGCGTTAGGGCGGAGAAACACACTACAACAGACATTTATCATCACCATAATCCTAGGGAATTTGGGCACGATATTATTGATCAACGTCGCAATATGCTAATGAATTCAGAATACCTGAATGCCTGTTATCAGACAATTCTTTTTCAACGATCACGATAAGCCATGCTAAGTCATGTCTTCATTTCAAAGATGATAGTTCTGAATTATTGCCCGGCCCTACGTGGCATTAATTTCACGATGATATGTGCTTCCTATGAAAACCGTTGAGGTCTGAAGCTGTTTGTGTGAGCCATCATAACAAGGGGTAGTGGCGGTGGGGTGGTGGACTACAACTCCCAGGGAGCAAGTGGTGCCCTCCCAGTACTTTATTCTTTATGGCCTGCTGTTCTCACTGGTTAAACCCTTTCACAACATGCTACGTTTCCACATCTACGGTTCTGGCTGGAATTGAGCTGCGCTTGTTAAAAAAAACGCTCGCTCACCTGGCTTGTCAAGGGAGTATATTAAGTGGATGCAGTAGAACATCGTTAAACCAAGAGTATGGTTTCACAGCATGGATGCGCAACATAATTCAATACCAAACGTATGTACTGCGTATCAGAATAGCCGGTGGTTTTCATTTGATTGTTTGCATTCGTCGAAGGCTGAATGTTAAATTCAGAGTCGCAAAATGTAAATTATGTAATTATTTTGATCGTAATGAGAATGTATTGATTACTGTGTGGATCCTGGGCCAAAAGTACCTCTACAGGGGGTGTCCAGCATGAAAACATTTGGGATCCGTTGGTGTAATCTAGCTCTAATGCTCAACATAGTATTCTATTAGCTGCATACAACTGTCCTGAAAGAGAAGCGACCGAACTAACCAGCAGTTAAGCAGTTAACCAAACCCGCTGTATGAAGTAGGCTCGGACACTCCGGTGTAAAAGAATCAGCTGGACTCTCTATCAAGAAAAGCAAACAACATACACACACATAACGAATAATCCACGTTATATGAAGTGAGTGATGCATATTTCCCATGAATTTCATAAGAAATTCAGGGGAAGAGGATCCAAATAAAGGGGACGGTGGATCGCAGCATGGAGTAGTTAGTGTTTGTAGTGTGTGATGGATGGATAGAGAGAGAGAGAGAAGGGAAGGGAAGGGGTAAGGAAGAGGGGTAAAAAAAAGGAGAGGTCTCCACTTTTTTACGGGATAAACAGCTCGGCAAGTTGAGACGCCTTCTGTCGGTACTCGGGGGAAGCGCAGTTTGTTTCCTGTGGCAGAACGCATTCAGTACTGGAGGGGGAAGGGTTACAGAGAGTCGGCAGACAGGCAGCAGAGGAGAGACCGTGAGGCCGTATTAGAGACTTAGAGACTCACTACCTGTTGGATAAAACGTTGTTAGAAAAGCACAGAATCCTTGTCTGAAGGATCCACGTGCAGTCCACACCGTTTACGCTCTCACTGAACTGCACTCTCCCTGAATTGTCTCACCGAGTTGTCTCAATTGTTGACAGTTTCGGTTGAATAGTGGGTCCTTAACTGGCTGACTTTTCGGTGAGTCACCGGGAGAGGCGTCTCGTACTCGCTGCAGCAGTTTGTTTCACTTCATTTTTCAGACATTTGGTCATTCTGGAACATGAGGAAGATGGGGCCGTGCGGTGCTCAGGTGAAAACACTGTGCAACAAGTACTGTCTGGATTCTCCGGATTGCATCCCATTGTGGTTGAAGTAGTCAATTGGAAAAACAGCGCTCACACTGACCTGGCTATTGTCTGACATATTCAGCCTCTGTGTTCTACCATTGAATAACATTATGGTGACAAGAAGACGTTCAGAGGAAACAGCAAAGATAATGCGCGAGTCTGGGGAGGGAGGGAGGGATGGGATGGGAGGGATGGGAGGGTGGTGGGTAGTCCACTGAGGTTCTCCACGTCATTGGTTTGACTGGGTCCAGAATGGTATCGGGTTCAGATTGATCTGAGTGGGCGGGCCTGCGCAGACCCAGAGCTCTGATTGGCTGTGGTGGTTGTCCACATTTAGATTCTAGGTTATGGGCTCTTGATCTGTTGGGTTTCCTGGTTTGTGTTGAGCAGGGCTGTGGAATGGAAAGGCAGCACGTCTGGTCGCCATCTCTCTCTCTCTCTCTCTCCTGCTCTCTCTCTTTCCGCCTCTCTCTGCCTCTCTCTCTCTCGTCTCTCTTTCTCTCTCTCTTCCTCTCTCTCTCTTCCTCTCTATCTCCCTCTCTCTCCTCTCTTTCTCTTTGCCTCTCGCTCCCCATCTTTCTCCCTCTCCTCTCTCTCTCTTTCTCTCTCTCTCTCCTCTCTCTCTCTCTCTCTCTCTCTCGCTGCATTCTCTCTCTGCCTCTTTCTCTGACTTTTTCTCTCTCTACCTCCCCTCCCGCTCTCTCTCTCTGTGCCTCTCTCTCCCTCTGGCTCCTCTGTCTCTCTCTCCCTACATAACCTAATGGAAAGACGCCTCAGAGCTCCATCCTGGCCTCACGCCTCGTCTCTTGCTAAGACATTTATTGTCTCTTTTTCCCTCCTGTTGCTTTTACACGTCTGTGTCAAGACGGCCGGCCCGAATGTTTTGTTCTTTTCTCCAGATTTGATTCTGTGTATTTGACGATGTGGTCTGGAGAGAGTAATGAAATTAAAATGAACCACAACTTAACCAAACAAAAATTGCTGGGTTTTCAACCCGTGGCTTGAAGGTGTCGATGAAGATCCCTTGCTTGTGAAATGGTGGATCTCAAACCAATTGCTATTTTTTGCATCCTATTATCTCCCCCAAATCCTATTTTTACTTTACATAGCCTCATAAAAGGCAAAAAAAAAAAAATCATGGCCACTCTCGTCTCATCCTCCATCTGGTTTAAATTCATGTGTCATGTTTTATGCTAGGCTACTAGCCTGACACTAGCCCTCGGCGCCCTCGCTAAAACAATGTCCACGTTTGCAGACAAGAGGAGGAGGAGGAGGAGGAAGAATCTCCCGAGCACGACATCCAACACAGCCCCTCATTTCCCAGGCCTGCCACATCCACACAGGGTGTATCCTTGGCTCGGGCTGCAACAGGGAAGAGAAGAGAGAGACAGAGAGAAGAGAGAAGAGAGAGAGAGGATACATGGCCTCCGTTCGAACCAGCAGAGAAAAAGAACAAAAAAAAACAGTAATAGAATCAGCCGTACAGCCGTGAGGGGGCGGGGCCACAGATCCTAGCCAATAGAAATGTTCACGGTGATGGGAATGGATCTTACCTGACTGTTGTGTTTGGAGCGGTTTGCTGCTGTTGTAATGCACTGCACTGCACTACACTGTACTGTACTGTACTGCCCCAGGAGCGACACACAGGGAATTACCTCAGACACACGTTGTCCCCACCAAGTTTCATATCAGTTGTCTTTTTTATTTCTTGAGAGTAATGGCCGTTCCTGTTCGTAATATTCGCTTTTTAGTTGTTGGTTTTTTTGGTTTTATATGTTGTTGCAGTGCTAGCGGTTGCAAAGCTATGGTTCCTGTCCCTGCAAATTGATGAGTAAATGCAAAGCCAACATGCGTGCTATTTGTTGTTTCGACCGTGTGTGTGTGTGTGTGTGTGTGTGTGTGTGTGTGTGTGTGTGTGTGTGTGAAGCTAGATGCATCATTCCTGCATCACATTTACATTTTACATTTTTCATTTAATCCAAGGCATACTGTACATACCACGTGTGTGTCCTGGTGTGTGTGTGTGTGTGTGTGTGTGTGTGTGATGTGTGCGTGTGTATGTGTGTGTGTGTGTGTGTGTTGTGTGTGTGTGTGTGTGTGTTGTGGTGTGTGTGTGTGTGTGAAGGAAACCACCACAAAGTTTTTTGTAAAGCACTTAAATTATCAGCATCCTCCAAACGCACACATTCATTGAAAAACAGGAAAAAAAATACGACATTTATATGACATAAACGACATTTATGAAAGCGTAATACACCAACACCTCATTAAATTAGAATCTGCATATTATGGTATTAAATGATGATGATGCATACGGTCAGACAGCGATGGCGGGGATTTCAGCCACTATCTGCACCTGTGGGCCACTAATGTGCAACAAGCGCCGGACAGCTCAACGCCCTGCGAGTGAAACTGTGCTCCGGGCGAGGCGTGAGCGTGGTTTACGGGGCCCAGGCCTTTCATTCGGCCCTAATGGCTATATTTAGCCGTCAAACAGCAGGGGGGGGCCCACCCAGATCCACATCCTCCTGGGCCCCTCGGACCCCTAATAACCATAATCAGCTGGGAAGCCACCTGGATGGTCACACACGCGCTCTCTAAACACCTCACCTGTCTGCGCTGCCTGCGTGCCCGGCTATATATATATATATAACGGTTTGTCCTTTCACCACGACGGCTCTGGGGGGGTCGACAGGGGTCATCTGGCGACGGGAAGGTTGCTGGTTCAATTCCATGCGATATAGCCTACTTATAGATTATGGACTTATAGACTTCAGGTTGTTTTTGGACTGGCTCAATGCTGCGCAAGTGCCGATGTGCCCCTGAGCGAGGCAACCCTGACCGCGTGTGCATTTGAATCGTCAAAACAGGTTAGAGAACCACGATATACAGTAAATGCCGATCCTATTAATCTCAAACCAGTATTCCAGTGATGTGTTATTATATTCAGTGTACCATGAGTTTGGCTCTAACCACACACCGACTGCCCGACTGACTGACCCCCGATTGTTGTGGTTGTGTAGCACGACCCCGCCCCCCACCCCAACCCCCACCCAACCCCACCCCAACCCCCACCCAACCCCAGACCCCGCCCCCAATGCTTAGCTCAGAGCCCTCGACACCCCTCCATGCCCCCCCCCTCTCTCGACATGTCCAGACTCCCAGTGCACCGCATTCCTCCTCCACTACGAATCTAGGCTATGGGGGGCTACATTGTGGTCACACCTGACTGCTGTGTGTGTGTGTGTGTGTGTGTGTGTGTGTGTGTGTGTGTGTGTTGTGTGTGTGTGTGTGTGTGTGTGTGTGTGTGTGTGTTGTGTGTTGTTATACAGAGAGGAAGGTTCCAGCGTTGAGGTGATTGTAAGTACAGTACGGTCGCGAGTCGCATAATGAACACGTGTCCCACATCGATCGGTGGATTCTCTGGTTTGCGGGGAACAGTGAGACGAAAAACACAGTCACTGTGTGGCTACGAGGGCTTTAGCATCAGTGGGTGTGTTTGTGATGTCTCTTCTCTCTCTCCTTCTCTCCTTCTCTCTCTCTTCTCTCTCTCTCTCTCTCTCTTCTCTCTCTCTCTCTCTCCTCTCTCTCGCTCTCTCTCTCTCTGTCTGGTTCTTCAGGGCGTCTACCTCCTCCTCCTCAATTGTATATGCCACATCCTCACTCTCACTCCCTCCCTCTCTTTTGAAATGATTTCGCTCCATTTCTCACTCTCTCTCTCTCTCTCCTTCTCTCTCTCTCTCTTCTCCTCTCTCTCTCTCTCTCTCTCCCCTCATTCACTTTACCTGCCTTGTGTGGTCCAATGCCCCTGGTCCCTCACACACACACACACACACACACACACACACACACACACACACACACACACACACACAAACACACACACATGACACACATATAGACACCACTCAAACACACAGCACACACACACCACACACACACACACACACACACCACAAACCACACCCCACCCTCTCCCAGCAGGGGGCGTCCAGATAGCTGAGCGCGTCGTCGGTGTGCAAGACCCCAGTTCCTCACGACGTCATCCGTAATAGGTTTTCATCTTCCTCCGCCCCCCCCCCCCCCCCCCACCAAGGCTCTCCTCAGCCAACTCCCGGCCCAGCCCAGCCCGGCCCAGCTCCACCCTGCACCACACCACACCACCACAACCACCTTCACCTCCCTCCCACCTCACTCCCCTCTCAACTCCCTTCGCCTCAAGGACTTTTTAGCCACTTCTTCTTATTCCTTTCCCTGGTTGAAGCACATACTGTGTATCCTGTGTGATTAAAACAAGCGCACCGTACTCACTCGCACCATTTTGTCTTTTGTGATCTCAATTCTCATTGATTATTTGATTTTTGTTTTCATAAATCAAAGTGATGTGGTTGTTGATGCCTTCTTATGTGTTGTGCGTGTGTGTGTGTGTGTGTGTGTGTGTGTGTGTGGTGTCAATGTGGCTACTGTGATTTACTGGACTGTGCGGTGTGGACTGTAATAGGGATTTTATTTTAACACAGATTATAGCAGTACAATTAACTCGGTGCTAAGGAGAGCAGGGTAGGGGCAGAAGAGACAAGATGGCGTCCGCTAAGAGAGAGAGAGAGAGAGAGAGAGAGAGAGAGAGAGAGAGAGAGAGAGAGAGAGGGAGGAGGGAACACCTACTTGTTCTCTCCAAACCACATGAGTTTAATTTACCCAGACATCTGGAATGGGTTAGAGCCACGGTCCGTCCCGTTGGATCCATTTTCCTGAGCACACGAGTGCACGGCGACTTCACCGCTGGTTACCAAACGTACAGAAAATATGAAAAACACACAGAAAACATACAAAAATACAGACACACCTAGCTTGGTTTGTACTGTGCACTTTATTGTTCCCGGTTATATTTATGGATGGGTAGGGTGGATAGAAAAGAAGCGTGGCTAGAATCTGTCCAGTCTGGAACAGTTGCCATCCAGCGTTAGGTTAGCTTGATGAGAAGCAATTGCGTACAGAGACAAACCCACGGAACTCGCGAGCCCGTTAAGTGGACGCCGGCCTTATAATTCGCGCCTGCGTGAGCGTTTTTCGTGGTCTCCTCCCTCAGTCCTCCATTGTGTCTCTGGCATGAAGCCTGACCTCTCCTGCCAGGACGATGAGAGACCAGTGGGTCTTAAAGATCATAAGGAAATCTTCCTCTGGGTCTGGTTTTACCGGTCTGATCCCCCAGGCTCCTCCTGGAAGTAGGAAAGGGAGAAAGTGCTGTTAAATAGCTGCTCCCTGTGTGTGTGTGTGTGTACGCGCATGTGTGTGTGTGTGTGTGTGTGTGTGTGTGTGTGTGTGTGTGTGTGTGTGTGTGTGTGTGTGCGTGCGTGTGTTTTCCCTGCACGTTGCTCGCTTCCACATGTCAGGTGTTTTCTCTTAATACCGTCAGGGCTCGGCAAGTCACTACAAGCAGCCTCCTCTTTGCTGTGTTGTGTGTGTTTTACATGACCTGTGGCTACAATATATTCCACTCTTAACAGGCTCTACCTACCTGAGCAGCCAGAAGAACTGCTCTGTAGACGCTGGCAGCTCTCTCTCTCTCTCTCTCTCTCTCTCTCTCTCTCTCTCTCTCTCTCTCTCTCTCTCTCTCTCTCCCTCGATCCACCAGGCACCATTCATTCGTCTCATTCTGACCGCAGTTCATTCTCTGAGGCGCTGTGTCTCTGCAGATAGGTTTCTTAAAAGGCAGCACTCAGACAAACCTGACCATTTGGATTAAGGTTGTTAGTTGTTAGTTTTGACAATCCAGTAAGTCATAACTCCTATTCGTTATTCCTGTTTCAAAATCAAAAGCTTTAACGCCTTCGTGTTTGCAAACAAGGAATGTGCTTTTGCGCAATTGGTGCCTAACATTGAACATTGAACATTACACAGAGTAAAAACATAGAAATTGTACAAAATGCCAAAGATTCTTACAAAAACGTATCAGAAATATATACAAAATAAGCAATAAATTCCTACCATTCATTAAAAAAAGAGAGGGTGTGATGTATGAAGTGTATTCATTAAAGACTCCCTTATATATACTGTATATACTATATATATATTTATGCATACTCTATTTTGAAGGCCTTTGAACAAGTGGGACTCCTGTTGTTACGTCCTAGTCATCCTGCAGGAAGACCAAACATTACATTTCAGGCTGGAAATGGTGAATCACAAGACAAGGCCCCGTGTGCTGTCACCGGAGGGACCTTTTAAGCAGCTTCAACGATAGCCTTCGCCATCTAACCTCATACTGTGCCACCCCCAGACCGAGCACCAACTAACGCTCTAAACATGATTATATTGTATTATAATGCACCTTAATCCCATCATCCTTTAAAAGCTTATAAATGTATATAAGGTGTAGCTGTAGCTGGCCTGACTATTATATGCCATCCTGTGGAGCTACCCCCCCCCCCCCCCCCCCGGGGGACGGGTGTAAATCTAGTCAGGGCTCAAAGACAGTATGCGACCGGGGTCAACCTGGCAACCAATCAGAGGCTCCCGGCGTGAAAACATGTCGGTACGACCCCTGTGGGATCCACACGCTGTGGAGTCTCTCTCTCCGTCTCTCTCTGTCTCTGTCTCTCTGTCTTCCTCTTTCCTCTCTCTCTCTTTCTCTCTCTCTCTCTCTCTCTCTGTCTCTCTCCCTATGTATTTCCTCTCCCTCTCTCTTTCTCTCTTTCTCTGTATTTTCGTGCCTCTCTCTGTCTGTCCTGTCTCTGTCTCTGTCTCTGTCTCTGTCTCTGTCTCTGTCTCTCTCTCCGTCTCTGTCTCTGTCTCTGTCTCTGTCTCTGTCTCTCTCTCTCTCTGTCTCTGTCTCTCTCTCTCTCTCTCTCTCTCTCTCTCTCTCTCTCTCTCTCTCTCCCTCTCTCTTCTCTCTCTCTTCTCTGTCCCTCTCCCCTCTTTCCTCTCCTCTCTCTCTCTTTCTCTCTCTCTCTCCCTCTCTCTGTATTCCTCTCTCTCTCTCCTCTCTCTTTCTCTCTCTCTCTCTCTCTCTCCCTCTGTATTTCCTCTCCCTCTCTCTTCTCTCTTCTCTGTATTTTCGTGCCTCGTCTCTGTCTCTGTCTCTGTCTCTGTCCTCTGTCTCTGTTCTCTCTCTGTCTCTGTCTCTCTCTCTGTCTCTGTCTCTCTCTCTCTCCCCCTCCTTTTACCCAACCACCACTGTTCCCATGTGGAAGGGCTAGGCCTGCGTTGTGGCTTCACAGGAGAGTCTAAGATGGAGGAATTGCTCGAGTGTTGGGGGGGGGGAGAGGAAGAGGATAGGAAGCCACGGGCAGCAGCATCCCAGACCTCACACAGGTACATTCAGCTATCAGTGTTTATCAGTCATTAGTCTTCGCATTGTCAACCAACTCTACGTTACTGTTAGAGGCAGTGATTGAAGTGAGTGGAGGAGGCGGACTGTTTGCGCAGAAGTTGGTTCGTGGCTTAGCTTATAATAGTTTTTCAGCTCTCGACGTTGTTGACATAAGGCCGGTCAGTGGTCATAGACAGTACAGAAAATACAATGAAAGGATGGAAAAAAAAAAAAGAAGACAAAATGGAAGGAAAAGAAAACTCAGAGTGTTGGACTCCCATCTGGGGAAAATGCGTCTGCCACCTTCTGGCCAAATGCTTGACGACGTTTTGTGTGTCGCTCCAAAGCTACAACAATAAAAGCAGATGTTTGTCTGAAGACATTTCGTTGCACTTTCAAAGTAATGGTCTTTGGGCAAAAGCTCAAAGTTGTTGTGTCGTAGCTTACATCAGCTTTGTAACAAACAGTTATCCTCTTCTTAAACCCTGCGCAGAAGTGATCTCTGAGTAAGGCTGGAGGAAATCACTCTCTGCAACAAACTCGTGTGTGTGTGTGTGTGTGTGTGTGTGTGTGTACAGCCCCTCGCTCGCCATTTATCTTGACTATAGCATTACCATAGTAAACACAAGCCCCCCCCCCCCACACATACACACACACACACACACCTCCCTCCACACTTCTTCAGCAGACACATGGTTCGATGATGCGTCGGGGTGGGGGGTGGGGGGGGGGGGGGCTGGACTGGATTCCAGGAGTCTCGCGGTGTGAGGGTGAGAGTTGAAGATGTACTGGTGGTGGCGGCGGTGAAACGTGAGATGCTGCTGGATCGTGTGAGGAGGAACAGGAGTCGTCAGCTTAAAGGAGGAGGAGGAGGAGGAGGAGGAGCAGGGGGAGGAGCAGGAGCAGTAGGAGGAGCAGGAGCAGGAGGAGGAGGAGGAGCTGCCCCCACATAGGCCGGATGGGTGTGAAAGAGAAAACGGAGATGTCTTCTCTCTGTTTTCCGTAATGATATACTGCACCTTTCTTTTCATTGGAAAAGTGATCCGTTGTCTCCTCAACGGGGACTACCCTGGTTCAATGCTGCTGTTACTGCAACGCCTGGAATTCCCTCTCGGCGTTATCAATAAAGTTGTCCATGATCTTATCTGATCTAAAATACAGTAGATTGTCGGAGAGGAGCGCTAGACATCTGCCAACATCAACTGGTTTCTGTCATTTCATTCCACACGTTACACCTGCTTGTGTGGATCGAGGTTTCATTATTAACCTCCCTAGTCTGTCTATCTATCTGCTGACGCGTTGCCGGTACTGAGACCCAGCCAAACATCTGGGTCTTATCTCCAGCATAGCTTGACATGCGCAGCAGCGAGAGCTATGGTTCTAAGGTGACTCAGGGTTACGTTACGTTACGTTTTCTCTCCTCCTGAGACTGGAAAGACTGGAGTTTGTGGCTCAGGGGCACAAGTGTGTCATCGTGCCCCTAGCGCCTAGCTTAAATATAATTTGTCCTGCAGCCCAGACCGCTTCGGGACAACCACAAGGATAACCCCAAACTACTATAACAGACAAGTATAGACAGTAGTCACCGTCGCCAGGTTCCTAAGTGTAACTTAGGCTCAACAGGTTGTCCCCCGGGAACTTGTATGTCTCTAAGCGGCCTGTCACTGTCGGGTACTACACATCATTGGGGGTACAGTCATGTCTGTTCAGTGACAGTGGCGGAAAGTATTGTTGAGCAAGGTGAAAGAGTTCCACAGAATTCATCTGAAACGGGGAGAGGGAACAGGTTGCGGGGAGGGGTTTCTGACTGTGATGATGAAATACAGTAGGGATCCTCGCGGTGTCATTACGGGCAAAGGTTCCACCGTAAATATTCATTATTTTTCCAGGTCCCACGATTGTGGCGTCCCCGCTTTCTTCCCTTGGCTCTGTCGCCTCCGACATACGAGAGGAAGAAGAGAAGACGAAACATTACAATCAAAATGTGTACAGCAGCCCTACAGGAAGCGTTGCCGACAGCGCCAAGAGACATTCCATGGATCAGGACAAGATCGCCGGCCCCAGAAGAACCAATAGACATGAAGGGGATCTTCGGGAGCAGCCTCAATACTGTGTCGCGGCGACGATTTGCTTTTGGTAAAACAAGATGCCTACAAGGTTTTGGAAATCTCATTGAGTTGATTCACACTTAACACCCCCGCCCCCCCCCCCCCAAAAGGATTCCACTCATACTTTAAATCAAGTTTAGTGTGGTCCTCTGACTTGGCTTTTTGGGTAAATGGGGTTTGGGTAAATCTCTTGAAGTTCTTTATTCAGGTGGATTGATGGCTAGGGGTTTGATGTTCCTACAGTGTCCTATTGCTCATTTCAGTTCCAGCGATGCTGAGCTAATCAGAACCGTATTTAAAACATCTGTGCTGGCCGTCTGTGGGGTCACGTGACCAGAGCACATTCACATTCTATCCTTTAGAGAAGAAAAAAAAACAGTTGAAGAAGAAGAAGAAGAAGGAAAAAAGGGGCCTCGGTTATGTGTGGCCATCTTTTCCCTCAAACTTTCCATTATGTATGTGTTTTCCAGTATCACAAAGAATGCCACGGCTGGCTCCTATAAAAGGTGCCGCTGGGAAGATATCCCTGGTTCTATATTCTCATTTGCAGCTGGATTATTACGGGAAAAACACCTCAATCTACGTTTAAATGGACGATTGGAACTTTCTATCCGTCGATCTGTCGTCGTATCTCTCCTGCCCTGCGTGCTGCTCTTACTGAGCCCAGCGTTTGAGCCTTCCCTCCAGCCCTCCTCGTCCTCCGGGCCGGCCCCTCTCCGCTCAGAGCCTCTGGAGGAGCCAGAGCTCGGCCACAGATTGGAAGCAGCTGTGGACGTTGGCCTAGCTCGCTCTTACCGCCGGTGGGGAGGCTGCAGCCGGGGTCTCGGGCTCAGGCCCGCTCCCTCTAAGCTCCGGCCCCCGCCCCCCCCCCCCCCCCCCCCCACGCCCTCTCATGTAGAGGGGGGAGGAGCCCAGAACATCTGGAGGAGAAGACAAAGAGAAGAGAAAGAAAGGAAGGAAGGAAAGGAAGGAAAGGAAGAGAATAAGGAAAGGAGACAGGAGAGAAAGACATAAGGGGAGAAAGTGGAAAAGCACAAAAAAAAGGGGTGAAGGAGGAAATAGAGGGCCAGAATGAAAGAAAGAACGAAAGAGAGAAAGAAACGAGGAGAGGAAACATGGGAATGAAAGAATGAAAAGAGAGAAAGAGAGAGTGAGGTGGCTAGGCTTGACTTGGGCGGCTGCTATCTCTCGGCTAATCAAAGCCACACGTTAAAGGCAGGCTTTGAGAGAGGGGCTGCTGAGTCATTTTCCACCTTTGACAGAGAGAGAGAGAGTGTGTGTGTGTGTGTGTGTGTGTGTGTGTGTTAAGTGTGTACGTGGAGACATGTGTGAGCATATACATAGCACAGTAGGGTAATATAGTGCACATATATACTTATATACTGTATATATCACAATAGTTTGGAGTGGTAAGGGTGGTGGTGTGACGACACTGGACCATGCAGGCGGCAGGGGGGCTGCTGTTGAGAGCTGAGCCATCGTCCCTTCTAGCAGTGGATACGTGTCCTGACACATGTGACTCCGCCCAGGAAGAGCAAACCAAAGAGGAGGAGTCTGCGGGGGGGGGGGGGGGGGGTGCCAAAAGCCCTTTGAGTCTTCTATATCAAAAGCCAAATGATAAAGGTGCCTCGTGTCAACGTGCATCCCTTTAGGTCTGCCTAAGTTCTCCAGTCTGGCTCGCGCACTCCCTTAGTGTCGACCCATTCCATTTTTACCACTGCAACGGGCCACCGAAAAGTGTTCACACCCCCGACTGCTAATTTAATGACGTTTTACTGCAGTATCCCTTTATAGCACTGCTGCTGCTGCTGCTGCTGGAGTGAGTGAGTGCAAGTACAGGGGGAAGAATGGTGGTGATGTGTGTTCCCAAGTGCAGCCCACTGAAAGCCACAGTAATTATACGCTCTGGTCTGACCCTGGCCCTGCCCCCTTTCCCTCTCTGGCTGACTTCTATCTGGATTGGATTGACACGTGTAAGGCTGGGAGAGGGTGCTGGCTGTTAATGACTATAAATGTATATATATAGGGTCAGCTCTGGACCCTCCTACAATCCTACAACCACAACACAACACAACTCCCCATCTCTTACAGTTCAGTTAATAGAGGGAGGGGGGGGGGGGGCTGGAGAAAGAATGCAAAAACAGGTCAAAGCAACAGGTGAAGTACAAGTAACAGAAACGGACGTCCCTCCCTCGGAATCATGATCATCATTCCCGGAAGTCCCTCTCTCTCTCTCTCTTCTCTCTCTCTCTCTCTCTGGCCAATATCTGCGCATCCCAGGCGGTTCGGTCGCGAGAACGCCTGGGAAATACACATCATCACATATTGAGTGACAGGTCATGCAGCAAAACGATGTAAGCGCTGAAGCAGCAGTGATGATACAAGTACAGCTGAGTGGGATGGAGGGAAGGGGACCACGGTGTGTGTGTGTGTGTGTGTGTGTGTGTGTGTGAGAGAGAGAGAGAGAGAGAGAGAGAGAGTGTGAACGAGAGAGCTTGCTTTGCTGCTGGCATCTCGGGGATGTTGATGTTGAGGACAGAGGGGCATTCATCTGCTCTCCTCGGGATACCTTGGGGGGGGGGGGGGGGGGGCAGCTACGTTGCCAGCCCCCCAAACATGTTCACCGTTTGCCGAAGGAAATGTTCACTTTAGTAGCGGAAGTGTGCGGTTTCCTCCCCGTACCTTTGATTCAGACGCCCAAGCCACTTGGCCCGGACGAGGCCTACAGGGGTTGTTGGTCAGGTCAGAACAACATGGGTGGGAACTGCCACCTCCCACCACCCCCCCCCCCCGACCCCACTACCCCACCTTAGGAGGGCTCTACACACTTGCTCCTGTAACAGTACTCTACCCGGCATCATATTTGAGAGTCTTCCCCTGCATTGCCCTGCTGCTCTCTCCTCTAGTGCATTTTTAGGCCAGTTGACTTGACTCGGGGACAATTATTATTTTGTAATTTCCTGAAAAGGTTTGCTGTGATTTATAAACTGCTTAAAAGTCATTGTTCAAGAGTAATGAAACACCGTTTGGGCTTCTCTGTGGGGTTCTCACGTGGGAAGCCTGGAAACATTCTCTGCTGTCAACTCTCTCCGGCACTACTTTTTTGTGTGACGTGATCTTTCGTGAGGTAGTTTCCGTCGGTTTGTGAGGCAGTATGTACGGCAGAAATGGAGGTATCGTACGGATGGCAAGAAAGGTTCACAATCCAGCCTTGATTAATAGAATTTTTGTAGGGGGGACGTTTTGGGGACGGTTTATTAGAAATGGTCAATAACAGCTGTCTGCTTTGAATAAGCATTTAGAATTAGATGGCATGGTTCATTCTAGCTCAAACGGTAGCGGTAGTGATTTCATTGTTTTCTCTGGTATTCAAGTTTGAAACATCAACGGAGAACAATGGTGGTTTTGCCAAAACAACATCCATACTGTTTTATTGTGACATTGCTATTGGAGAAATGCCTGCGCATATGTACATTTTACTAGAGACATGGAATATCTTTACACAATGAATCAAATCATTTGAAATATACATCTATTCTTCATCTATTACTGTTTACTTTCTACTCTACTAAAAAAAAATGTTTTTCTCGCATTATATACCGATATTGATTAATTAGACACATAACAATATACAGTATTACAAGTAGTATAAGTAAAAAATTCATGTAAAAAATTATATGGTACATCAAATAAAATAAAAACCTTACGGGAACTTTTCAAGGAAGCTCTTTAAAATGGCACCAAGGCCCTCTCATGGAACCATGAGCAGGCACCCAATCCACATTGTGAACCCTCACGCCGCAGTTCCCACGCCGGGTAGCCGTGTTCACCCCTGTCTGTTCACTGCTCTTTCTTCCTGGACAGCTGAGCGAGCTCCTTGGCCTTCCTCCTCTTCAGCTTCTTCTTGAGGAGCAGCAGGTCGATGTAGATGATGTGGTCCAACACCGTGGCGGCACAGAGGAGTCCGCCGTGCAGGGCGCCGGCGATCCCGCAGCTGAACACGTCCTGGCCTGGAAACACACACACACAACACACACCACAGACATGCACACACACAGACATGCACACACACACACACACACACACACACAGACATGCACACACACACACACACACACACATGCACACACACACACACACACACACACACGCACACACAGACATGCACACACACACACACACACACAGACATGCACACGCACACAGCCTGTGATACATGCATCTGGAATTCGTCTCTTGTCGCCCCCTAGAGGTGTATCGAGTGTATTTCACGCTTTGGCCAAGATTTCCTATTCACTTTTTCAAGATATATAAACAAGATATATAAACAAAATGAACGATTCTTCCAAGATTGTGCTCAGCCAATGACCCCAAGCTGTCAAGATACAGGGTTTAGAATGGAAGAAACATTCAATTGTGTGAACGCAGTCGCACATGTGTGGATAAAACCGCCATTTTGGTACTTCTTGACCATAAATTGCAGAAAAAAACCAAGGAACCACTCGTGATTATTCTCATCATAATGGCGCAAACAGAACCAAGACGGCGGCCTGGAACGACGACAGGCCACAGAGCCAGGGTAGCTCCTGATCCTTACCAGAGATGTAGAGGTTCTTGACGGGGGTGTTGCAGCGGTTGCGGGCCACGGCCTCGGCGTGGAAGCGGTCCAGGTTGTGCTCGGCGGAGTACATGGCCCCCCGCTGGGCCCCCAGGTAGTGCATGTTGGTGAGCGGGGACGCCACGTCTTGGAACACCAGCTGACAGAACCAGGGCCCCACACAACAGAGGCATGTTGATTGATCGTGTAACGGTAATGAGCTCACAAGACAGTCACAAAACACAACACCACAAGATCAATTTGCCAACTCGACTGCAGGAATCGTCCACTTTTTCCCGATTGGCCAATGGCCCTTATGCTGGTGGAAGGAAAGGTGACCCGGGTTTGAGTCCCGTGGTGGTGGTGGTGGTGGTGGTGAACTCGGGAGATAGCAACACAAAGTACTCTGCCAGAATCGGTGCAAGGCTGCCACCGTTGAGCACACATGCAAGATAACACAGTCCTGCCCGGCCCATAGCCACGGCAAAGGTCAGGGTTCTACAACCTTGGGTCAGTTCCCAGGCGCTGCATTGTGGAACCACACAGGGCTAGGATGGGTTTTATAAGTTTAACAAAGCATTTGAATAAAAAAAAAAAAGAGCTTAAAAGAAATACAACAAAATAATACAACTACAGAAAATGTCTTATACAATAAGAGCAGGAGAAATTAATGAAAAAGTAAATGTAAACATTATCGACGGTTGAGGGAGATGATATTGAATGTATTGGTGCGGCTCCATTTTTGAAACAATACAGTTTTGACCATTATTCATAAGTGTCCAGTATGCTAGATTATTGAAACAATAATATACATTAGATTATACCATCTTCATCACCATCATTATCATCATTCTCATCATCATCAACGTACCTTGGATTTGATCTTGGGGAATACGGTGCAGGCCCACTCAAAGAGTGTGTTGGCGAACCTCATCTTGTAGCGGTGGTAGTCGTCTCCTCTCTTGCGCACCGTGGTGTCCGACCACTCCTCAAACCACTCATACTTCGCCATGGTCAGGATGGTCATGCAGGACTTCCCTGGAGCACGGAGAACACACGGGCATACAGTTATAACGAGTAAATGTCATGTTACTACATGGGTGGCAGTAGCTCAGAGTGGTTGTCTGGTTGCTGGTTCGATCCCCGGGCTCCGCCTAGCTAAGTGTCGAGGTGTCCCTGAGCAAGACACCACCTAACCCTAACTGCTCCTGACGTGTTGGTTGTTACCTTGCATGGTTGACACCGCCGTCGGTGTATGAATGTGAGGCAACTGTAAAGCACGTTGGATAAAAGTGATATATACAGTAAAGGCAACCCATTTACCATTTCCACTGTATACACCTTTGGATTCCTTCATCTTCAATTCTAAGTTAACTGTCGGAACATGCATTGTTTTGCCCTGTCTTTGTTCAATGGTCAATTTCTCTTCACACCACGACAAAGCTGTTGGTGTTTTCGAATATATTTGCCTATTTGAGATAAATGGGTGTGTTATTAATGCACATCATCCCACTTATCCCCAACAGACTAATCAGTATTAGCAGGTTCGTACCTGGGTGCCTGATCTTGGCCTCTGGGTCTTTGGCTGAAGGCATTGTGATGAACATCATGGGTATGTTCTCGGGAGCTTCGTCCTTGCCCAGAGCGAAGTATTCCTCCATCCTGCAAGAAATAATGCTTTTATTGAATACATTTAATAAATGGTCACAGCTTTTTTTTGTGTGTGTGTGGTTTGAATGGGGTGACATGCAATGGAAATACACTTCAGAACTTCAGAACACAACACTCTTTTTTTTTGGAGCCATCTCCTCTACACGACTGACACAACACCGCCCCCTTGTGAGGGAGGCTCGCTATTACAGGCGACGCTCGCACGTACGATCGGTCCATGTCGTTGTCCTTGAACAGCCAGAAGTTGGTGGACACCAGACCCAGCTCCTCGGCGGTCCCCTCGAAGCCCGAGAACACCAAAAAGGACCCCCTGCCGTGTCTCATCATGTTGAGACGCTCCTGGATGTCTGCAGAGGGGCACAGACACACACGCACACACACACACACACACACACACACACACACACACACACACACACACACACATATAAGATATAACCCACATGTTTATTGAACTGGATATAGTTTTAGCCATTGATCAAAATCTACTCGGGTCCCCATAACCTACCTGGCTTGATTTGGATCTCGGGGGGCAGAAGTTTCTGGAAGGTGGTGAAGATGCCACAGTTGGAGATGACCACAGGTGCGTGCACCTCGTGCTCCTCTTGGCCCTTCCTCACTTTCACACCTTTTTGACAAAACACACAAAGTACATTTTACTTGGCCTTTTTGTTGACGTTTTAGGCAGCAGTTAAACGTGTTCAGTTAAGTTAAAACAGTAGTTGAGTCCTCCTCACCATAAGCTTCTCCTTTCTGGTTGACCAGCACCTGGGTGACGGGCGCTCGGACCAGGCAGTTCCCGCCGTACTTCTGGATGGTGTGGATGATGTGAAAAGCGATCTCACTGGCGCCGCCTTTAGGGTAGTAGGCGCCCCGCTTGTAGTGGTGGAGCAACAAGGCGTTGATGACGACGCTGGAGTCCTTGGGAGGAACACCTGCGTGAAACAGGAGATAGTATTATACAGAACAAGGTGTTATCTGCTGTTTTGTCGGTAATCGCCAACACTGACCCTTGCTATCCGCCGAAACATAGCTGCAATGAACAGAGCCTTTAGCTCCAGCGAAAAGATACTGTAGTGCCTATGACTCATTGACGGTGGCATTATTATTTAATGCTGGCTAAAGTGTCACTTTTAAAGATGTCCCGCGTACCATAGAAAAGGTATGAGAAGATAACATGGAGGTCCTTGTTGCTGGTCAGGCTGTTCACCAGGTCGGCCGCACAGGTCCCAGAGAGGTCGAAGATGGGGCACATGAACTGGGCGATGCCAGACTTGAGCAGGAACAGGGACACCCACTGTGGGATGAGCTTCAGGGTGGCCAGGTAGTGGGTCTTCTTAGCGGACACCTGTTGTGGTGGACCACACGTTTAAAGATCTTCGGATCATCTCGCTAATTAACCCCAGATTTTCTTTTGTCGTTTCACATTTGCAGCATTTAACGGATTTAGCATTGGTTCGGTTAGCGGGTTGGTCAGTCAGTCGGTTGTTTGGTCAGGCGATCAATTGGTTCGTCGTTGGTCGCATTCCTTGGCTAGTTAATTAGCCAGTAGTCTGATGGTTAGCCGGTCGGTCAGTCGATTGATTGATAGACTGATTGATTGATTGATTGATTGATTGATTGATTGACAGTTAGCATCAGTCCGTCGGTTGACTTAACCAATGGGAGCAAGCCCTTTCGCCGTGCGCCCGCCATACCTTCATGATTTTGAAGAACTTCTCGACGGCGGCCGTGTCGTCGGGGAACTGCTTCTTCAGGTGGGCTTCCATCTCCGTCTTGCCCGTGAAGATGGTGTACTCGCGCTTCTCCTCGCCCAGGCCGATCTGGATGGTGTCAAAGTGCTGGTCCAGCTGCTGGAACTCCAGCTGGCCCTCGGTGATCTGGTCAAAGGCGATGCGGAGCAGGCTGTTCTCGTGGAGCTGTCCGATGTAGTGAAGACCTGGGCCGCAGTTTCCATGTTGTTTTAGGGGAGGGGGGGGGGCGATTTACATTTACTTTTACATTTATTGACTGAGGAAACGCTTTGATCAAACGCGATGGGCCTATACAACTAGAAATGTGTTGGTGGACGTAATCACAGCATTCACAAAAAACAATTGCTGAGCATGACTGTTCCCCTTCCTGATCATTTTGTTGGGGAACACGTTGGCCTCTTACCGACGTCGAACTCGAAGCCTTTCTCTACGTAGGTGTGGCAGCAGCCGCCGGCCTGGTCGTGCTGCTCCAGCAGCAGCACCTTCCGACCGGCTTTGGCCAGCGTGGCCGCCACCGTCAGGCCCCCGATCCCGCTGCCGATGACGATCACGTCCAGGTTCTCTGGGACCTTGTCGACACTGAAACCTGGAACCATAATAAACACAGACGTTGGTACGTGTGCAGTTTTAAAAAAAAAAAAACACCGGATGAGAAACCACAGTAGAGCCATCGGGGACCATACTGTATGTGTTGGGTGGTCAAACTACTCCAGTCAACATTCTATTGTTGCTCCAATGGACATTTTACTTAAGAGTACAAGGACCAATATACTGTATACTAGAGTAAAAGACAAAGTATTGATTTACTTCCTATGCGACTTTGTAAGTAGGATGTGTCTTATATAATTTACAGTTTTAAAAGTCTGAAGGTCTGGCTTTATCTACATTCTTGTGGAAGTGATAGTCCGTGCCATAACCGGTAAGTGGTGTGTGTGTGTGTGTGTGTGTGTATACCTAAGCTATGACACAGAAGGTGTCCATGATAGATGGTTGAACCCCAAGCGATGCTGCAGATTGTGCGGAAATGGTTAATAAATAATAACAATAATACATATTTATTGATAACACCTTTCTTCCTTCTGGGGCAATCCCAAGGTGCTTATCAACGCATTAAAACAGCGGCGGAGAAGTGGATAAGCAAGAGATAATGAGCAGGCAATGTCAAGAGACAACACCGTCGTTTGAAGATAAGGTTGTTATGTTAAATAATCAATAAGTTATGGAATCACTCTGTGTGGAGGATCAGAGTGCTTGTGTAGAAATATGCAAGGAACGGTAAAAAGGTCATGAATATTAGAATACTATCTCCACCGTTGCATACTTTTATCAGACAGTTCCAAGTCACAAAAAATAAGCTTTGTTCAATTCTGTTCAATTATTCATGTTAAAGAATGACATACATTTTTTATTTAATTTACCTAGTACTTCTGGTAAAATACAGTCAATTACTTTTATTAGATTAGATACAATTTACATTGATGTAAATTTATATTATTAATATTGAGAATGCCAAAAAGGACAATTTACAACGTATTAAAGTATCAAAATATGAAATACACACATTTACTCTCTGCCCCCTGCATGAATTGCAATGCCAGTGTAGTGCAGGAGAGTTTTGAATGCCATTGAGTGGCATTGCCATGCAGAAGGACCCCGTTACCTTGCTTAATGACTCGGTCTCTCTTCTTCTGATCAAATTCTCGAGGGCCGGGCGGCCTGACGGACTCCAGGGAAAAGGGGCTCGGCTTCCCAAAGAGGTACCAGTAGGTTCCGGCGGCCCACACCATCAGCCACGCCAGGAACAGCAACAGCCACAGCCACATGGTAGACAAGAGTCAGACCGACCAACACACACACGCACTGCCTGGTCCCACGAGGGGTCGGGTGGAGACAAAGAAATCGGTGCTTCCTAGTGTTCCCACGTCCGTGTCCGAGTGTTGTGTCTCTGGATGTTTCAGAAGCTACCATGAGAGTGATTCTGCTGTCTGTGTCATGGTTTCGGCCATGCCTTTATAGGTGCAATGTACCTTTAACTGTCTGTGTGGGCGTGGTTCCTGGTTCCGGCTCCTCCCCCGGCTCATCAAGCTCACCTGGTCTACCCTGCACACCTGCTATTCATCAACTCGTCTCCACCAGTACTTAAACACCGGCTTTCCACCCACGGGTGTCGGATCATTGGCTATGTTATGTCATCGTCATCGTCATCGTCATCGTCATCGTCATGTCATGTCATGTCATGTCATGTCATGTCATGTCATGTCATGTCATGTCATGTCATGTCATGGTCATCGTCATCGTCATCGTCATCGTCATCGTCATCGTCATCGTCATCGTCATCGTCATCGTCATGTCATGTCATGTCATGTCATCGTCATCGTCATCGTCATCGTCATGTCATGTCATGTCATCGTCATGTCATCGTCATGTCATGTCATGTCATGGTCATCGTCATGTCATGTCATGTCATCGTTATGTCATGTCATGTCATCGTTATGTCATGTCATGTCATCGTTATGTCATGTCATGTCTCGTTATGTCATCGTTATGTCATCGTTATGTCATCGTTATGTTATGTTATGTTATGTTATGTTATGTTATGTTATGTCTTGTCATCTGTTGTAATTCGAGATACAACATGGATTCCTACCTGCCTGTTCCTCACAAGGTAATAAATAACCTTTATTGCACCACAAAACCCCGAGTCCTGAGTCTGCGATTGGGTCCTACTGCCAACTCTCATGACAGTCTGGTGGCCTGCTTCCCTGTGGGATGCCTTTATATTACCAGGCACTGGCAGGGGAGAGGGGGGGGGAGGGGTCAGATAGCGGTTCGAGAGAGTTATGACAAGCAATTAAGATAAACTACAATCACGATTTGAGCAGGCAGGCTGGCAAACATCGTTGTTCACACGAAACCAAAGGGTTTGCTTTCTCCTAGCCTTAGCGCACAGGCTGTTAGAGATCACAGAAAGATATTTTATGGTAGCGTTCAGTCACATACCGATAACTTTGTGTTTGATGGCAGATCTGATCGGTACTATGATCATATGCGGCCCATTCATCACACACCTTTGACTGAACAACACTACAATACTGCAGAGTTACTCATCGCTGTTACAGTAAATGTTTGTTTAAGTCAGAATCAGGATCAAAACAGCTTTATTGCCTTAGTTGTACAAACAAGGAAGGTGCTTTTGTGTCATTGGCGCATAATACTGAACATTAAACAGTAAGCAATAATATACTGTAAGTGCAACTGTAAACCATATTGTCAACCATATTGAATTCAGGAAATTAATTTTCCATACAGCTAAGGTTACTTAAGGTTACTTAAGGTTTTGTTTGTGTACTTAAGGTTTTGTTTGTGTAGAATGGTTGATATACTATACTCACAGACTGCATATACTGCAGAAGTCCTGTCTGAGCATGGCCCAGATTACATATCTACCCATTAATGTTATCTGATAAGTCAATTAAGATAGCGGTGTTATTGCCTACGAGTTAAAGCGGATCTTCTCGAGATGTCGGTTGCTTAACGCTAATAGAGTGACATTTTATAGTCTTAGACCTTGCCCCTCAAATACGTCCTGCAATCTGCGGTAGTGCTAAGCGCTCTTTTATTTCCCCCACGTTTGCAACAACAGCCGCCGACATGTTGAAGCTGTGCTACGTAACAGATCTTGGACCTGAGCAGTTGCACTCTGACACACATTGACCCTAAAGGACGTTGTTTTTGGATGGCCCTGTTTCAATGAGCCTGGACAAGCCATCTCCCCGTTCCCCGACACACCACCCTGTCCGTCCAGCCGTGCACCTTCGCTGCTAGTGGACGGCAAGCCTCACACAATGGTAATTTAGTAGAAGAATTGAGAACATCCTGGTCAAGGACAAAATGTACTTCGGGATAGAGAGACCTTATGGGTCCAAAGGCAAAAAATGTCCAGAATATTTAATAAGTAAGTGTTGGGAGTTGTGGATGTATTCATCTTGTAGGCCGGTAACTTTCCACTCTGCTGTTAGGCCTTATTGACTATTTAGCTTCACTCTTATCTGTTGGCCCTGGGAAGCTGCTGTTTGTGGACCGTGGGGACCGTGCTGTCCCTGCTTCCTAGGCTGGCTGTCTGGGAGGTGGGGACGGGAGCATCTCCACGTGAGGCCTTGGTGTACCTGCTTCTCGGTCTGGCTGTCTGGGAGATAGTGTCGGGTGCGTTTCCATGTGGAGCCATAACTCTGCTTCCCAAGTTGACTCGTTGTGTCTACATGTAAATGCGCCTAACTTCCGACTTCTGTCTTTTCTCCCATCCCAAACTGTATTGATCTGTGTATCTGACTATAAACTTTGAATCATTCCGGGTGACGCTGCCTTGTGTCACATTGATTCCCGAGCTCGCTGCTTTGTGACAGATAATCCAGAACCTGAACCTGAGCCTGAACCTGAACTCCAGCCACAGTAGATGACCGCTCGCATAACAACTTGGTGTCAGAAGAGGGATGGGGCGTCCATTAGGGTTGTTTAACTTTTACCACGACTTATAGCACCCCTGATATATGAAATGATACCAAACATTTTCTCCTTTGAATATCTTGCTCTCATATTGAAATCTGCCTGTCGAGCTTTAACATCGACCATTCACAGGCCGGCAAAATACTCGATTGTCGATTGGACTTCAATGACAGCAGTGTGCCAAAGAGTATGTGATAGGAGGAGGACCCGCCCACTGCAAGGGGCACACGGTGCTTTGACTTAGTTACGGGTTATGTCCAAAGGTCTTCATATGCCTCAGATTGTGGTCGCTGCATGGTTTGGCTCTATCTGGTCTCTTTTGTGTTTTCAGACAGGCCTGCAGTGTGTCTTGCTCTTGTTCTTCATGACCCCCCAAACACACACACGCACACACACACACACACACACACACACACACACACAAAGACTTCCCGACTGCGCACAGGTCGCTGCCTGACCATAGCAATGCACACAACGTATGTTCTATTTGCACACAGCGAAATAAACTTTTATGTGACTCACTTATACTACATATAAAGTTTTCACACATATTTCTTTTGATTTAAATTATTTGCTGGACTAATTGTCCAGCAAATAATTTAGCCCCCCTTGACCCAGGGCTTCCAATGGTTTTCCAATGTGGATATTTTAGATATTTATTTGGATTATATTACATTATTATATTAATATCATCAAAATACATCTTTTTAATTTTTACTTGATGTCTACCACCGTTTCGTTGTCCTGAAGACAAAGGTGATTTCACTGGTTGGTGATTGACCAATAAGAGATAAGATAGATAAAAAAATTGTTTTATTAATCCCTGGTGGTGGGGTGGGGTTGGGGGTGAATTTGGGATAGCAGATATAATCTGACCTATAAATATGTCATATATCAACAACTAGACATATCATATACCGTATACAGTACGTCTATGTTGATGTATAAGTGATGCACACTTACACTTGTGCCAAACGTTTTAGAAGTCTCCCGTCCAAACTACTGATGACTGTGAGTGAAAACAAGACTTAGCAGGAGTGAGGTCTCAAAATGGAAGGCGAGGACGAATCCCCTTAAAGAAGCTTAAGGCCCTGGCGACAGGAAGCGACTGCGTGTCAGTGGAGGCCCCCGTGACCTACTGAGCTCTGGCTGGGCAATCCTATTAGCCACGACATTAAGTAGCACGCATGCAGTGCATAGATTCAAAATGGCTTCACCCTGCCTCACGGGAACGCCCCGTGAGAGAGACAAAGAAGATTTCTAACGTTGTTTGTCATCTCAAAATGTCTCGACTCTATATTTCAGGATTACGAGGTAGTCCCTGACAAACAGAGAGGCAGAAGCCTATGTAGTAACACCAAACACCAAACACACAGTCCAGATCAAAGCTTGGTACAGCTAGTTTAATTACAAATCCACATGGATAGCGGTATTCATATCAACGGGCATTTGGTAATGCAAGTCTGGCTAGAAAGACCATATAACATCGATACAGATTTGTTACGCGATGCTCATTCTGTACCCCACACTCCACAATAACTCTCAACCTACTACGTTACGCGTATGTAATGCAAAATATAGCAGGATGTTGGTTGGTTTGGTGCTTTTGTTTTTGATTGTGTTGTATTCTACTCTCCTACGCCCCCCCCTGCCGCTATGTTATAGTACAGCCTCCCTTGTCGCCCTTGTAGGGGTTCTTCTCGTCAGAAACGCCCTTGATCAGCGGGTCTTCGGCGGCCAGGCCCTCCACGAAGGCGATGGTGTCAGCACAGTTTGCTGCCATCTGAAGGGGAGGCCACGGATGAGGAATAATAAAAATAATGGAGGAATATTCAGTCAATTGTATTTTCATTTCAAATCCCCCCCCCCCCCCCCATTTTACAACGACGCAGAGATTACACCATAGAAAGTTAAATGAATAAATACATAAATAAACAAACAAAACAGAAAACAACTTTTTAACAAATCAAATATTTGTTAAAAACAAATACAGGCAGATGTGGGACAATGTTCCTAAAATGTCGAAAAGGTATGGATGTGTATGGATTTTTTAGGTGACATTTTAATGTACTGCTGCACTAACACTAAAAGTTGTCCTTCCAAGGTCAGTCCTGGCATTAGTTACAGATTGTGTCTAATGTGTCCTAGAAGCATCCACCATCAACCAAGTTATTTGGCGAGTTTCATTTTAATGTAATATGTACGGCATATCACATTATGTAATACAAGATGGGTGGTTTTAGATTCTTTGTGATTGCCTTCCAGTAAGCTTTTGTGGATTTTGATGATAAATTAAACCACTTTACTTTACATTTTGTAAATGTGAAATCGACTTACTGGGGTTCGTGTAGTGTTGACTTCCAACTTCAGTTGATCCAATTCCATTTTCAGGATCTCCTTATCTGACATATCCCGAGCCATCCTGGCTATTGTAAGAAAACCAAAAAAGTGAGTTATTTATTTCTATTGATTCCATTAGTTTGTCCATAGTTCTATTTGTACAATTCAAATACATGAAACAAATAGTAAGATAACTAACAAGATAATAAATAGTAAGGTAGAAAAACAAATGTAATTCCAATTTAACGGAACAATTAAGGACAATTCAAAGAGCCCTCATGTCTCTCGAAAGACCTTTACGTTTAACATAAACTCTTTCCAAATCCGGAAACCCAAATTGAACCATTGAGGCACGCAGCACAGAGAACCACATCTCAGGCTTCTAGAACCTTACCTGCAGTACGGTGGGAAGGCTTACAAACTGAGAAATGTGTTGGCTCCTAGGAGCTCACCGATCTTCTGTGTCGTCCTGTGGTCCGGTGGGTTCTCCTCCTCCTCTTTGACTGCTCTGAGCGCACCTCACCTCGTATCCACACCCCTTCCCCTTACCCCCCCCCCCAACCCTCTGATCCTCTCACGGTTAGCTTTGGTCAGAGGATTGGGCCTGATGTCACCAATCCTCCTTGATCAGATTAAACAATCACACAAGCTAGAAATCCTCAGCCCCCCTCCTCACCTGAGCAGGAAGGAACGAAGGAAGGAACGAAGGCCAGGCAGGCAGGCATTGGTTCCTATAGGCCACGCCTCCTTGATGTACAGCATGCCCCCACGGGCCTCTGCGTCCACGACGACAACACGGATAAGTCGATCAATTAAATGGTTAGACAATTTCCTTCCTGGGCCCTCCGGCAGATCCAGTACTAAACCCGTGCACACGTCACTCCCTGCATCCAGGGAACTGTGTTAATGCACTACATTAGGCCTTAATCACCTAGCAGCCATATTGGTGAGTTGGGTGGGTAAACCTTCTAGAATATTCTGTCTTCCCCACCCAGGTCACATTTAGAAGGCATTCACATTGAGTTGTCATGGTTTCCCCCGAATAATCTAGAAGGCTTCCCCACCCAACTTGAACGGATATGAACCCTTACCATGTCACAAGACTTTCACTGTACAGAATGGCCCTGTGTTGTGATTTACGTGTGAAAAATAAAACACTTTGTCTTGGATGTTGAGTTGGGTGGGCCGTTTGTTTGAACTGAATAGTTTGAGCTACAGATTATGCACACTACTCTGGGTGCATTGGGACAAGATATATGAAAAGATTAAATATGGCAGAATATAGCCATACAAGAAGTCAGACGTTCATCAACAGTGGTTTTCTCACTGTGTTTTGTGTGTCAATTAGACACAATCTATACTGGTTTATAGAGCATCTAACCTTATCACCTATAATGTTTTTCATTGAATGTTGGTAAAAAAAGGTTATATTCTCGGCAACTTAGCAATTATGAAACTCGTTCTATTAGCCTCGTAACTATGCTCGAAAACAGCTCTATTCTTATCTTTATGTACCACAGCGATATATTGCCGTCTCCTTCAACAAATGTACTCTTTGTAAGTCGTTTTGGATAAAAGCGTCTGCCAAATGCCCTAAATGTAAATGTAAAATGCAAATGTGAATTATGTGTTCTATAATTGCTGTGCCAACTTTTCACAATGCACTTTTTGAAATTAACGGCGTGAATGTAATATATGGACGGAGGGAGCTGTTATTTTCTGACCTTTTCCACTGTAAAAGACTAAATGATGTAATGTTTCCTGACAAATGCTCCACTTTCCCCTCCCATCACCACCACCCCCCACCCCTGTGGAAGTGAGTGCTAAGGCGTGGCCAACTATCAAGTCTTTGACTAAGCCCTGAGCAGAGAGCGTTTCACCCAAGGAGCCATTTTCAGAATCTGGGTTAGACTCATCCCTTCAAGATTAACCTTAGACATCACTGTGGAATTACCCAGGGTAGGAACTGTTGAGCAACATACCTGTTATGGTACAGGCAGCAAGCAATGAATGTAATACAAAAAAAATTAATATATATATATATTATATATAAATATGAGCAATATTTATATATATTTATTTCCCATTAAGCAACCTTAAAACATACATTTTGAAACCAGATGCGGTTGTTTTGTGTTTAGGAAGAGTAAGGAACTGTTTGACTGCAATTATTTAATGACATTTAAATATCAAATGTTTGACCCTTAAACGGATGACATGATTGTTTCTTTACTTTCTGGTTCTTTCTTTCTTCGCTTTCCTTTCATTGTCTCACCATAAAGACATCAGTGAATTGTCCCCACCAAAAATCGCCATCAAGCTGATTGTGACAGGTCTGCATTTGATCTGCAATCAACAACTTTGCCCCATCCCCTCCCAACGTTTCTGCTGTTGTCTTTCTGCCAATCAAGAGTGTCTAAAATTAAAAAAAATATTTGTAACACTTAATTGTCCACCCCACCCCTCTTAATTGTCTTTCCTCATGTCAATAATAAGGAAAGACAAGATAAATGATGAGTGATGAGACAAGTAAACTGTTATTCTCATTCTCAACTACTCAAATGAACCATAAACCACAAAAGCATGTTCATTAAAAGAGTGTATGGTTGTAGAATAGTGGTGTCAATAATATTGTATCGGCCTGTCAGGGGTTCTCAACCTTTTTATTCACTTGCAACCCCATTCTAGGTCTTACAATTACACCCCCACAGCTGGCCTGGGACTGTGCAAAGCCCAACCCTGGAACTGAAAACTGAAACTCTGACCCTAAAATCAAACACAACCCCAACAACCTGACCCTAACACCTAACCTACCCAAACCCTACTGACCCCTAAAGCCACACCCATAACCCCCCCAAAAAATAACATGTTTAAAATAGTGTTCGTCAGTAATTTCCTGCAACCCAATTATAGTCTTATGTTCTTAGTGCAGTTAATTAAATACAAAATATTAGAACTGATTGTGTTTCAATGTGCCGTTATTTGATGATTTGCACTTCTCTTTAAACACAGATGCAGAAAGAAAAGCACAACTTTGTGTGTCTTTTTCTTTCTAAGATGAGCTGCCACACACACACACCTATGAGGGGTGGAAGTAACAAAAATTAATAAATGAATGTGTAGTCGATTAAAATGCAATCAAATTAAATAGTCACTTGATGATTCAGCAAATGATTTAATTAATTCAGAACTAAACTGATTAAAATGCAATCAAATAAAATAATCACTTGATGAATTAGCAAATGATTTAATTAATTCAGAGCCAAACTGAATAAAACATCATCAATAAAATGAAACAACAATCAAATACATCATTGAAATAAAGACTGGTTTTATCTAATCACCTTGACATTAAATTCAGTGCCTGCAATTCCATTCGCCACCACTTTCAAATCGAGGACACTTTCATCATTAGAACGGTGTGTGCTGCATGTGTCAATCACATGACCCCGCCCACAGATTTACATCCAGGCTATCCTAATCGACTGGACATGCCTTTTGGATCGTCAGATATGCATCATCAAACAGTACGGCAAACGGTGAGTAAAACATTTTGACATTATAGGAGGATTATATGCTGTGTGTTTGACTTCAAGGCCATGTCTATGTAACGGATTAGTATTGTCCAGTCGATTAGGATGTGGTGTGCCATCAAATCAATCAAAGTGTTTTAACCATTGTAGGATTTATTGATATCTGATATGGATACAGTTTAAGATAAAATACAGCAAATAAAAACAGGTCATTTATTAAAACAGGATTCACATATTTTAAAAGGATTTGTTATNGAATGTTGTTTTGTACAGTTGTATTCCTGAACTTAGCTGCTGACCGTTTTTAAATTGTGCCTCCGTTGTTGTTTCTGTTGTTACCTGTTCAGCTTCCCTCAGGATTTGGAGAGGATGGTCCAGGCTGACAAAGATGGGGTGCAGCTAAGTCAGAATGACCTGCCACTGGCTACGGTAAGATGAGCCACCATTCACATTGCCATTCTGCTGCAGCTATTAGCTAGCTCCAGAATAATACGCACCCATTGACGAGTCAATCCATCCAAAGACTGTTTCTCTATTCATGGTTGTTATAGTGGGTATGTGATGATATCTCGTATAAACATGGTTATGTCTTTTCAAACCACGACACCATTACAGTATTGACATGCCTTGAACTTGACATTCTTGAATTGTCTCATCCAGTAGTCCTCAACAAGGATCAACACAGGAGCCACATTGACAAAATACATTTTTGAAAGAGTGGGAAAACCCTCGTCAAAAGAGACTTTTGAAAAATGTGTACCCCTGTAAGGCCCAGCTGGCATTGGAGAGGCTGCGTCTATGTGAACTTCAAATGAATGCCGTTCAAACTTCGCAAATATTCATATATGCCTCCTTTACATAAAAAATATATCTGCCATCTTTAATTTGAGATTTTAGGGCTGTACAGTCACACAGTCAATTTTAAGCTATTATTACCAAGGTCGCTGAAGTGAAATGCAAGTGTCACAAAGCAGACAAATACACTTCCCTGCACCGGCGGGGGTTTAGGGCTGTAAAGTCAGTCAATTTGAAGCTATTATTACCAAGGTCGCAGAAGTGAAATGCAAGTGTCACAAAGCAGACAAATACACTTCCCTGCACCGTTTGAAACCAAAAAAATACATTTCCCATTCCTCAATGAATGTACGATACTCCTCTTTATATTTCCTTTTTTAATTTCCTTGTGATTCTGGCCTCACTGACACGCTAAAGGCCACACAGGCCGAGACCGTATGTATTGATGTATTGAGCTGGGGGTTGAGTTTCACTGGTCTAATCATCATTTAATCTAATTTATGTAATTTATTCTAATATTCAGGATTCAGGGGAAGTCAACCCAGAAAGGACTCCAGAAATCCCAGCCCCATCCACATAGGGTGAGTATTCAGGGAGGTGGATTTGTGGATAGATTCCTTTTTTGCTTCTTACCCAATGCACCTCAATGGGTAAGATTCTCTGTACTGATGGCAAATGACGAGGGATGATGCATCATTACAGGAATCAATGCGATGCCAAATTATTATTTTTTAACTATTATTGAATTGCAGTATTTGAGCACAAGAGGGCACAATAGGGCAAGTTAATACTGACTGAGCACTGGCTTCCCTGTGTTACATCATAGAACCATGGTCATACAAAATACATTGCATATAAGCATGCACAGCTCATGATCCATGGTTCAGATACTTAGTGTTGTATCGTCAGTATCAGCTGGCTACGACTACAGTTTATATCTGCTTTTTGTGGCCGAGAATTGTCCTTGCAGATGAGGACATTGTTTTAATTTTTTCTCTATTCTCTTGTCTTTTTCAGTGAAGGAGGAGAAGAAAAGTGGGTGTGGAGCTCGCTTCAGGAGGGCCATGCAACGCATCCGGCGCTTCTTCACCTTGTCTTGCTGCCGCAATAAGATATAAGGGGCGTTTGTGTGGTCCTGCTCAGGGGCACAGAGGGACAAATGACACCCATTGCACTCTGTGGGAATATGTGGTGGCTGGCTGACCTAATTAGCCTCACCAGGCCCTATTAGGATCTGGGGGCTATCTAGCATGCTAGCGCTCTCGGGTGTGTGTGCTGTTGGCTAACTTAACCGGTGGCATGCGCACCCTACATTCCCACACGCTCCTAACCATCCGTGGAAGGTGTGGAGAGTGTGTGGTTCGTAGCTGGTTTAATCAGCCTCACCCGGCCCTTGCTGTTTAGTCTGGTCTGCGTGAGGCTGCACACCAGCCACCAACAACCACACACAATCCACGGAGGGATCCCCCACTCTGCGACCCTTCTCAAGGTTTCTTCCTTCAGGAAGAAGGAAGTTTTTCCTTGCCCTTTGTGGGGGCTAGGGTTAGGGGGTGTCATCAACCACCACAAACCTCCTGAGCAGGATATGAGCCATTAAAACGCCCGCGGCACGAATTGGGGAAAATAAAAAAACCCAAACAAACATTTGCCTTGCACATTTGTGGATAAGGAGTATGTATTGTGTGTCAATGAAACATCAACAGCTACCACGACCACTGCAGTCCACTGTGTGGATAATAAAACAACATCTAGGGTTTCCCTCAAACCTTATTAGGGTATTAAGGATACGTTTTTACATTTCATAACATAACAAGGTTCAGCGTGTGAAGCATTGTGTGTTGATGAAACCTTGTAAGTATGGTGAGTAGGTTCAATGTCTAGTCCTTGGACCAGCCTTATTCACCGTCTTTATAAACAATATCACCTCTTCATTGTACAATTGTAACTTCCATCTCTGCGCAGATGACACAGTCCTTTATTCCTGTGCAGACTCTATTCATGACGGCACTCAAAATCTTCAGATATTTAACCTCCTTCAAAAACACCTCCATAACTTGAACATTGTAACCTTAAAACATATCACTGTGATGGATACATAGTGTGGTGCCCAAATCGTGCAGTATATTAGGTTCTCTCACAAATCACGGTGAGGCTATAGAATTACCAAACATCTGGATATGAGTCTGATTTTGGACACACCTAATGTTTTGTTTTCCCTGTGTCAATAAAGCTGGTTTAAATTTAACACATTCTACTCCACGCACTTTACAAATGTGTGTCTAGTGTCTCCTCCTCATCATTGCCTTATGTCTATATGAAAGAATGTCGTAGTTGGAGAATGGATACTAGCAATTCCCGTTTACAACACCAAGCACTTCAGATGAGCCTAAATATCACTCTCTCAGGTCGTCAACTATCCTCGCTCCAAGGGCGGTTTTAATATAACTCACGTGATGTGAACAGGGTCCACAGGTGGTTTCAGTGGTGCTAATTTATGACATCATTACATATTCTCTATTACTTATCCGACTGACAAAACGAACATGTCTTACGTATCTCAAACTAAATATGACACATTGGACCACAATCTGCGCTCTAGGTTTTCGTGCAACAATATACTCGGCGTAGATGCGACAGAATATATAGACACGACTATATTTCTCTCAAGACTTCCAGTAGTCCGATCCACCACCATCCATGTAGAGTTGTATATAACGAGAAGATTTTCACTATCGACATATTTTAAATCACTCCTACTGATTCACGCCTCAAGATCATAATGCCCAGTTTCTCGAGGCTAGAAATCGATTTATAGTGTGTGCGAGTGTAAATCGATCAATACCCTTATCAAGCATTTATATTTCAAGGGCAGGCCCTAACTTCCCATTTAATAATCGATAATTAAAATTCTCGATTAAGCCTTCACCTATTCACTGACTATTTTGCAAGTTGCAACAATGATCTATTGGGTCATTCAGTAGGTGTCATATTTACTGACATTTCAGCCGATACTTCGTCACCTTTGACTAACTTGAAAGTTTGGCTGTCGATCTGCTCACTGAAATTGTCCTTCGAGTCGGATATGAACCAGCGACTTAAGGATTTCAGGCATTATCCACTGCAGTCCTCCGCTATACAAACTGGGCTATCAAAGGTCCAAGAGCGGTGTAGGGTATTTTGACTACAGTCCCCTGGCTCTACCTCTGCGCTATGGAAAAGCTGAAGATAATTTCCTTCTATTCGCACCACCTTATATTTTGATTTCAGCATTTATATTTTCAAGGGCAGGCCCTAAATCTCCTATTTAGATGAATCGATAAGTTAAATCCTCTCCCATTAAGCCTTTACCTTATTCACTGACTATTTTGCAAGTTGCCAACAACTGATCTATTGAAGGTCCACAGTAGGTTTCAGGGTATTTTGACTACATTTCTCCACTCTACCAACTTCTTCACCGGTTGACTAATTTGAAAGTTGCCATTGATCTGCTCACCTAAAATTGTCCTTCGAGCCGGATTTGAACCAGCGACCTAAGGATTTCAGGCATTTTCCACTGCAGTCCTCCGCTCTACCAACTGCACTATGGAAAGTCTGAAGATAATTTCATTCTGTTCGCGCCACCATATATTTCGATTTCAGCATTTATATTTTCAAGGGCAGGCCCTAAATCTCCTATTTAGATGAATCGATAAGTTAAATCCTTTCCCATTAAGCCTTTACCTTATTCACTGACTATTCTGCAATTTGCCAACAACTGATCTATTGAAGGTCCACAGTGGGTTTCATGGTATTTTGACTACATTTCTCCACTCTACCAACTTCTTCACCTGTTGACTAATTTGAAAGTTGCCATTGATCTGCTCTACCAACTGCGCTATGGAAAGTCTGAAGATAATTTCATGCTATTCTCGCCACCATATATTTGGATTTCAGCATTTTTATTTCCAAGAGAGTCCCTAAATATCCTATTTCGCTGAATCGATAGGTTAAATCATCACCCATTGAGCCTTAACCTTATTCACAATTTCATTTACTATTTTGCAAGCTGCCACCAACTGAGCTATTGAAGGTCCACAGTAGGTTTCAGGGTATTTTGACTACATTTCTCCACTCTACCAACTTCGTCACCTGTTGACTAACTTGAAAGTTGCTGTCGATCTGCTCACCTGAAATTGTCCTTCGAGTCGGATATGAACCAGCGACTTAAGGATTTCAGGCATTATCCACTGCAGTCCTCCGCTATACAAACTGGGCTATCAAAGGTCCAAGAGCGGTGTAGGGTATTTTGACTACAGTCCCCTGCTCTACCTACTGCGCTATGGAAAGTCTGAAGATAATTTCCTTCTATTCGCACCACCATATATTTTGATTTCAGCATTTATATTTTCAAGGGCAGGCCCTAAATCTCCTATTTAGGGAAAGAAATTAACATCTAATTACCTTTACCTCACCATCTATTTGCAATTGACAACAAATAGCTATCGAAGGAACTGTTAATGTTTTTGACACAATTTCCCTCTACCAACTTTCTCAGCTGTTGAAATTATCCAAGAGACAAAAACAGCAGTTTGACACAGTCGTTACCGGATTAGTACAAAAAAACAAAAAATAAAATAAAGGAAAAAAGGTACTAGAAATGTTTTTGGATGATATACCGTCAAGAGTTGCATCGCGCCAAATCGCTGGGGGTGAGGGGGAGGTGGCTGTCTCGTTCACACCTTATTGTCTACGTCTGACTTTGTACCCAATATCCCTCTCTCCCCCCGTTGTCTTGACAACAGCATGACAAGAACATCCCATATACACGCGAGTCATGTGACCCATGTTGGACAGCTCGGCGGCAACCTCAGGTAATACAAAATCAATGTCGAACAACATGCGGTTTCAGTTTAAGGCTCTATTCCAATGAAGAGGGAACAGAAAAACATGTGAACCAGACACAGTGAAAAGAAAGAAAAAGCGTTTCTCGGCAGGACAATTGGAAGATAGTCTTGAGGAGAGGGGAGGGGGTCAGCCTCGTCGTCAGCCAGTCATTCAGAAGAGCGGTCACATCAAACAAGCCAAATGACTGAATGGAAACGTCCAATGCTCACCCAATGCTTCCAGTCCTGCCATCAACTGAAATGCATATCCATCCATTCTCTCACACACACACACACACACACACACACACACACACACACACACACACACACACACACACACACACACACACACACACACACACACACACCACACACACACACACACACACACCCAACCGATTTCTGTTCACAGTGGATGGTGGAAAGCCTTAACGGGGATCTCATCTTCATCTGGCCCTTGACAAACATGCATACAAACTCATCAGAAGAATGTGGATGAGGCAGACCTGGGTAGGCACAGTCGCAGGGTCTAGCACGCACACACGCGCACTCAAACGAAAACCGGCCACATGGCCTGGGTCTAGAGGTGGGAAAAGGGGCGGAGCTGCTCCAGCTGAACCTCCAGGGATATCCTCTCCTCCAGCAGGTCCTGACAACGACAACATTACATTCAGGGCATTTGGCAGACGCTTTTGTCCAAAGCAACTTACAATAAGTACATTTGTCAGCAATATATCGCTGACGGTACAGTAAGATCTGTATAGGACAAGTTTCAAGCACTCATGATTGCTAGCAAGACACTGGTCATCAGCCTGGGGATAGCCTCACATTTCTGGCCCTTTAGCGAGGGAGCTTGCTTGCAATACTGGCAAAACCCTGCGGCTAAGATGGAGTTGGAGTTTGAAACAAGTCTGAAACCACAATATATATATATATATATTTTTTTTTATATGTCTATACTCTATACACTATATATACTCGCCAAGCCCCCCTCTCCCTCCATCCCAGAGACCAGAGGCCAGGGGCTGCTGACCTGGCTTGGGCTTCTCCAGGCTGGTCGGGGGGCTAGCAACAGGCCCGTGGCGGTTGCTGTGCCCCACATTGGGTGCCAGTGTGGCAGTTGACCATAGCACACGTGACATGAAGTGGCTTTTCCAGGGCGTTTTTTTCATTGTGCCTGAGTACTTAATATCATACATCTGAATTGGAAAAGCTGGGGAGGAAAGCACAGCCTGTGTTTACACATGGTTCATACAGAGCTCAGGGGACCTACTCTTCCCCCTTTCAGTAGCATTGCATGGTCAATTATGTATTAAGTACCTTAGGTTTTGGGTGGGGAATTGTGCACCGCATGTTTTAGTGTTCATTAAAAATCTTGCATGAAGCACGTGACACAAACATCCACCGAGTCGCCACTCCTCTTCATCACGTGGGTTGGTACATTAGCGCTCTTGTAAGCATTTTATGAATAAGAACCAGGGGTGTAAAAAGTACCCAGAAATTATACTTAAGTGAAAGTATGGGTACCGTCTCAAAATCTTACTCAAGTAAAAGTCAGAGTATCTGGCTAAAAACACACTTGAGTACTTAGGACAAGGACTGGACAATACTAATCCGTTACATAGACATCGCCTTGAAGTCAAACACACAGCATATAATACTCCTATAATGTCAAAATGTTTTACTCACCGTTGGCCGTACTGTTTGATGATGCATATCTGACGATCCAAAAGGCATGTCCAGTCGATTAGGATAGCCTGGATGTAAATCTGTGGGCGGGGTCATGTGATTGACACATGCAGCACACACCGCTCTAATGATGAAAGTGTCCTCGATTTGAAAGTGGTGGCGAATGGAATTGCAGGCACTGAATTGAATGTCAAGGTGATTAGATAAAACCAGTCTTTATTTCAATGATGTATTTGATTGTTGTTTCATTTTATTGATGATGTTTTATTCAGTTTGGCTCTGAATTAATTAAATCATTTGCTAATTCATCAAGTGATTCTTTTATTTGATTGCATTTTAATCAGTTTAGTTCTGAATTAATTAAATCACTTCCACCCCTCATAGTATGAGGGGTGGAAGTAACAAAAATTAATAAATCAATGTGTAGTTCGATTCAAATGCAATCAAATTAAATAGTCACTTGATGATTCAGCAAATGATTTAATTAATTCAGAACTAAACTGATTAAATGCAATCAAATAAAATAATCACTTGATGAATTAGCAAATGATTTAATTAATTCAGAGCCAAACTGAATAAAACATCATCATAAAATGAACACAACAATCAAATACATCATTGAAATAAAGACTGGTTTTATCTAATCACCTTGACATTCAATTCAGTGCCTGCAATTCCATTCGCCACCACTTTCAAATCGAGGACACTTTGTATTTGATGTGTTTGATTGTTATTTCATTTTATTGATGATGTTTTATTCAGTTTGGTTCTGAATTAATTAAATCATTTGCTAATTCATCAAGTGATAATTTTATTTGATTGCATTTGAATCAGTTTGGTTCTGAATTAATTAAATAATTAGCTGAATCATCAAGTGACTATTTAATTTGATTGCATTTTAATCGACTACACATTCATTTATTAATTTTTGTTACTTCCACCCCTCATACACGGACAGCGTCTGCCGGCTGCTCAGATAATAAGCATTTACACATTTTAAATCTTCAAATGAATGTTGCCTTCAAATCTATGAAACAACATTTATGAAGCAACAAACCCCACACCCTATATATATACCAACATGTCCCCAATGGACAATAAAAACACCTTTTTATTATTGACACAAAACACATATACACTCACATGCACATCATACACAATACAAACTTACATTGCACACGACCAACACTGATTTAAGACATAATGAACCTGAACCACTATATTGTCGGTTCACTTTTATCCCGAGTCACCACTAAGTGTCGCCAACGTATCCGTTACAGCCGTCCCTCCAGGGGCCTCGATCACACACAGTGCACTGCAGGTATGAATTAGATGCAAGCAAATACATCCATAGTTAGGTGGCAGTGATGTACGCATAACTCTGCTTGCTTACTTTGATGAATACATTGAGCAAGGAACGTTTTTCAATCAATACGTAAAAAGCTGTATCGCGCAAAGGCTACAGCTGGAGGTGCCATGGTCGTTTAGGCTGAAGGGCACCCATAGGGCACCCATAGGGCACCCATATGACCCATATGATCTTCTCATTGTCTCTCAGTAAAGCCTGCCTCGCATGCTGCACGTCATGTGACCTGGTGTCACGTGATCCCTGCAGGGCAGACTTTTTGTGTTTTGTGGACGTCCAGACAGGTTAGAGGGACGAATGCGAGTGTGAATGTGCATTTGCATGAGAATGGTGTGTGTGGGTGGGCATTGGTATAAAAGAGAAGACCACTCTGTTCCATTAACTAAAATAGCAACCGACCCTGAGGGGTCATGACGTCCAACCTCACCAAAACTCTCCTCCACTAAAGCTTCCTTCTCTTCCTCGTCGTCCCGCCACGCGTTCTCCGTCCTCTGTCCTACCTGAACGCCCGTCTCCGGTGGTGGGAGCCGGCATGGAGCCCACCTTCCTTTACTTCGCCTACGGCAGCAACCTTCTGAAGGAGAGGCTGCAGCTGCACAACCCGTCTGCTGCAGTCCACTGCGTTGCCAGACTCCAGGTAGGCCTCCGGTCCAGAGCTCACACGACTCACTCTGTCGACTTCTACTTGTTGGTTTGTTTGTTCCTTGTTGTCCACTCCTGCCCTGGTGTTCTCCTTTCTACAGGACTACAAGTTAACGTTTGGGAACTACAGAGGGAAGGCCAACGAGAGGTGGCATGGGGGCGTGGCCACCATGCAGCCATGTTCTTCACAGGAGGTGTGGGGGGTGGTGTGGAGGATGAACCTGTCCGACCTGGCGTCTCTGGACAGGTGTATTACATGTTAAATACTGTATGTTTTACTGTATATATTGTATTTATGTGTAAATAATGTATTGTATGCATAACATTTATACGTTTATTTTAAGGTTAACTTAACACCGACCCAACCAGGGTTGGAACCGCCTTCCCTCTGGCAACCGACTTGCATGT
>PIJE02001172.1:12321-17321 GCA_002895965.2 Coryphaenoides rupestris | reverse complement strand
TTTCGATTTCAGCATTTATATTTTCAAGGGCAGGCCCTAAATCTCCTATTTAGATGAATCGATAAGTTAAATCCTCTCCCATTAAGCCTTTACCTTATTCACTGACTATTTTGCAAGTTGCCAACAACTGATCTATTGAAGGTCCACAGTAGGTTTCAGGGTATTTTGACTACATTTCTCCACTCTACCAACTTCTTCACCTGTTGACTAATTTGAAAGTTGCCATTGATCTGCTCTACCAACTGCGCTATGGAAAGTCTGAAGATAATTTCATGCTATTCTCGCCACCATATATTTGGATTTCAGCATTTTTATTTCCAAGGGCAGGCCCTACATCTCCTATTTAGGAGAATAGATAAGTTAAATCCTCACCCATTGAGCCTTCACCTTATTCACAATTTAATTTACTATTTTGCAAGTTACCACCAACTGAGCTATTGAAGGTTTCAGGGTATTTTGACTACATTTCTCCACTCTACCAACTTCTTCACCGGTTGACTAATTTGAAAGTTGCCATTGATCTGCTCACCTAAAATTGTCCTTCGAGCCGGATTTGAACCAGCGACCTAAGGATTTCAGGCATTTTCCACTGCAGTCCTCCGCTCTACCAACTGCACTATGGAAAGTCCGAAGACAATTTCATTCTGTTCGCGCCACCATATATTTCGATTTCAGCATTTATATTTTCAAGGGCAGGCCCTAAATCTCCTATTTAGATGAATCGATAAGTTAAATCCTTTCCCATTAAGCCTTTACCTTATTCACTGACTATTTTGCAAGTTGCCAACAACTGATCTATTGAAGGTCCACAGTAGGTTTCATGGTATTTTGACTACATTTCTCCACTCTACCAACTTCTTCACCTGTTGACTAATTTGAAAGTTGCCATTGATCTGCTCTACCAACTGCGCTATGGAAAGTCTGAAGATAATTTCATGCTATTCTCGCCACCATATATTTGGATTTCAGCATTTTTATTTCCAAGAGAGGCCCTAAATATCCTATTTCGCTGAATCGATAGGTTAAATCATCAGCCATTGAGCCTTAACCTTATTCACAATTTCATTTACTATTTTGCAAGCTGCCACCAACTGAGCTATTGAAGGTCCACAGTAGGTTTCAGGGTATTTTGACTACATTTCTCCACTCTATCAACTTCCTAACCTATAGTCTAATGATAAATTTGTCATCGATCTGCTCACCTAAAATTGTCCTTCAGGCCGGTTTTGAACCAGCGACCTAAGGATTTCAGGCATTTTCCAGTACAGTACTCCGCTCTACCAACTGCGCTATGGAAAGTCTGAAGATAAATCTCTTCTGTTCGCGCCACCATATATTTTGATTTCAGCATTTTTATTTTGCAAGTTGCCACCAACTGAGCTATTGAAGGTCCACAGTGGGTTTCAGAGTATTTGGAGTACATTTCTCCACTCTATCAACTTCCTAACCTATAGTCTAATGATACATTTGTCATCGATCTGCTCACCTAAAATTGTCCTTCGAGCCGGATTTGAACCAGCGACTTAAGGATTTCAGGCATTATCCACTGCAGTCCTCCGCTATACAAACTGGGCTATCAAAGGTCCAAGAGCGGTGTAGGGTATTTTGACTACAGTCCCCTGCTCTACCTACTGCGCTATGGAAAGTCTGAAGATAATTTCCTTCTATTCGCACCACCATATATTTCGATTTCAGCATTTATATTTTCAAGGGCAGGCCCTAAATCTCCTATTTAGATGAATCGATAAGTTAAATCCTCTCCCATTAAGCCTTTACCTTATTCACTGACTATTTTGCAAGTTGCCAACAACTGATCTATTGAAGGTCCACAGTAGGTTTCAGGGTATTTTGACTACATTTCTCCACTCTACCAACTTCTTCACCGGTTGACTAATTTGAAAGTTGCCATTGATCTGCTCACCTAAAATTGTCCTTCGAGCCGGATTTGAACCAGCGACCTAAGGATTTCAGGCATTTTCCACTGCAGTCCTCCGCTCTACCAACTGTGCTATGGAAAGTCTGAAGACAATTTCATTCTATTCGCGCCACCATATATTTTGATTTCAGCATTTATATTTTCAAGGGCAGGCCCTAAATCTCCCATTTAGCTGAATCGATAAATTAAAACCTCTCCCATTAAGCCTTCACCTTATTCACTGACTATTTTGCAAGTCACCAACAACTGATCTATTGAAGGTCCACAGTAGGTTTCAGGGTATTTTGATTACATTTCTCCACTCTACCAACTTCGTCACCTGTTGACTAACTTGAAAGTTGCTGTCGATCTGCTCACCTGAAATTGTCCTTCAAGTCGGATATGAACCAGCGACTTAAGGATTTCAGGCATTATCCACTGCAGTCCTCCGCTATACAAACTGGGCTATCGAAGGTCCAAGAGCGGTGTAGGGTATTTTGACTACAGTCCCCTGCTCTACCTACTGCGCTATGGAAAGTCTGAAGATAATTTCCTTCTATTCGCACCACCATATATTTTGATTTCAGCATTTATATTTTCAAGGGCAGGCCCTAAATCTCCTATTTAGATGAATCGATAAGTTAAATCCTCTCCCATTAAGCCTTTACCTTATTCACTGACTATTTTGCAAGTTGCCAACAACTGATCTATTGAAGGTCCACAGTAGGTTTCAGGGTATTTTGACTACATTTCTCCACTCTACCAACTTCTTCACCGGTTGACTAATTTGAAAGTTGCCATTGATCTGCTCTACCAACTGCGCTATGGAAAGTCTCAAGATAATTTCATGCTATTCTCGCCACCATATATTTGGATTTCAGCATTTTTATTTCCAAGAGAGTCCCTAAATATCCTATTTCGCTGAATCGATAGGTTAAATCATCACCCATTGAGCCTTAACCTTATTCACAATTTCATTTACTATTTTGCAAGCTGCCACCAACTGAGCTATTGAAGGTCCACAGTAGGTTTCATGGTATTTTGACTACATTTCTCCACTCTACCAACTTCTTCACCTGTTGACTAATTTGAAAGTTGCCATTGATCTGCTCTACCAACTGCGCTATGGAAAGTCTGAAGATAATTTCATTCTATTCTCGCCACCATATATTTAGATTTCAGCATTTTTATTTCCAAGGGCAGGCCCTACATCTCCTATTTAGGAGAATCGATAAGTTAAATCCTCACCCATTGAGCCTTCACCTTATTCACAATTTAATTTACTATTTTGCAAGTTACCACCAACTGAGCTATTGAAGGTCCACAGTAGGTTTCAGGGTATTTTGACTACATTTCTCCACTCTACCAACTTCTTCACCTGTTGACTAATTTGAAAGTTGCCATTGATCTGCTCTACCAACTGCGCTATGGAAAGTCTGAAGATAATTTCATTCTATTCTCGCCACCATATATTTAGATTTCAGCATTTTTATTTCCAAGGGCAGGCCCTACATCTCCTATTTAGGAGAATCGATAAGTTAAATCCTCACCCATTGAGCCTTCACCTTATTCACAATTTAATTTACTATTTTGCAAGTTAACACCAACTGAGCTATTGAAGGTCCACAGTAGGTTTCAGGGTATTTTGACTACATTTCTCCACTCTATCAACTTCCTAACCTATAGTCTAATGATAAATTTGTCATCGATCTGCTCACCTAAAATTGTCCTTCAGGCCGGTTTTGAACCAGCGACCTAAGGATTTCAGGCATTTTCCAGTACAGTACTCCGCTCTACCAACTGCGCTATGGAAAGTCTGAAGATAAATCTCTTCTGTTCGCGCCACCATATATTTTGATTTCAGCATTTTTATTTTGCAAGTTGCCACCAACTGAGCTATTGAAGGTCCACAGTGGGTTTCAGAGTATTTGGACTACATTTCTCCACTCTATCAACTTCCTAACCTATAGTCTAATGATACATTTGTCATCGATCTGCTCACCTAAAATTGTCCTTCGAGCCGGATTTGAACCAGCGACCTAAGGATATCAGGCATTATCCACTACAGTCCTCCGCTCTACCAACTGAGCTATCGAAGGTCCACAGTAGGTTTCAGGGTATTTTGACTACATTTCTCCACTCTACCAACTTCGTCACCTGTTGACTAACTTGAAAGTTGCTGTCGATCTGCTCACCTGAAATTGTCCTTCGAGTCGGATATGAACCAGCGACTTAAGGATTTCAGGCATTATCCACTGCAGTCCTCCGCTATACAAACTGGGCTATCAAAGGTCCAAGAGCGGTGTAGGGTATTTTGACTACAGTCCCCTGCTCTACCTACTGCGCTATGGAAAGTCTGAAGATAATTTCCTTCTATTCGCACCACCATATATTTCGATTTCAGCATTTATATTTTCAAGGGCAGGCCCTAAATCTCCTATTTAGATGAATCGATAAGTTAAATCCTCTCCCATTAAGCCTTTACCTTATTCACTGACTATTTTGCAAGTTGCCAACAACTGATCTATTGAAGGTCCACAGTAGGTTTCAGGGTATTTTGACTACATTTCTCCACTCTACCAACTTCTTCACCGGTTGACTAATTTGAAAGTTGCCATTGATCTGCTCACCTAAAACCACACCACACATGACAACAGTGCACGAGTGTGTGATGTGTGAGATGCAGTGTGTGTTTGTGTGTGTGTGTGTGTGTGTGCGCATTTGTGTGTGTGTGTGTGTGTGTGTGTGTGTGTGTGCGTGTGCGAGTGTGTCTTAAGAGTAGAGTATGACTCGAAGCCATTATCCATCGAGCTATATCTATATAGAGCTATATCTATATAGAGCTGTACTGTATGTTCGGAATGGCCGGGGAATTATTTGCTTCCGCAAGGTTGAGTGAAAGATCTTTTTGCCGCAAACATCAACGTTATCTTCGTGGGAAAACAAAATAATGAAACCGTGATGGGGGACCGGTCACCACTTAGCCAATCAGCATCAACACAACACTTCTGTTCCGGGCTGGCGTTCGTTTAATAAGCGACGGCGGCGGTAGATCTGCGCAATCCGCAACCGAAACGATCAAATA
>PIJE02001171.1:146151-151151 GCA_002895965.2 Coryphaenoides rupestris | reverse complement strand
AACTGCGAGCGGTGCGCCCCCTGCAGGCGAGGAGGGGCAGAGCGTGGCGGTGAAGGAGCTGGTGCAGGCGCTGTACCCGCGGCCGGAGGGCCCCGACCAGGTGGTCCGCCTGGAGCCCATCCAGACCACCGACAAGGCCGTGTTCCAGTACCTCACCACCGAGGAGGAGCTGGCCTGGTAATTGCACACACACACACACACACACACGCACACACACACACACACACACACACACACACACTGATACACACACACGCACACACACACACATACACACACACCGGCACACATACTACATGCACACTCACACACACACCACACACACACACACACACACACACACACACACACACACACACACACTGCATACACACACTCTGTGCTCACACACACACATACTCGGTGCTCACACAACCACACACACACTCTGTGCTCACACACACACACACACCCACACACACACACAAACACAACACACACACACTGCACACACACACACACACACACACACACACACACACACGCGCACGCACATCACACACACCAACACACACACCACACACACACACACACACACACACACACACACACACACACACACACACACACACACACACACACACACACACACACACACACACACACACACACACACACACACACACACACACACACACACTCACACACACACACTCACACACACACACACACACACACACACAAGAGTACTCATGATTTTACTTGAGTGCATGATAGTTTGAGAGTGGAGTTGATGAGGGGAGTTTGACGGAGTTTGTTGAAAGGGTTCCGGGTTCAGGTCCTATTTTAAATGAAGTCACGTACAGACCAACTGACAGGTAGGTCTATTTTAAATGAAATCACGTACAGACCAACTGACGGGTAGGTCTATTTTAAATGAAGTCACGTACAGACCAACTGACGGGTAGGTCTATTTTAAATGAAGTCACGTACAGACCAACTGACGGGTAGGTCTATTTTAAATGAAGTCACGTACAGACCAACTGACAGGTTGGACTAAAAATGGCGCCGTACGTGATGGCTGCCGTGTTGCGAGCTCTCGTATGCCGACGAGGTTTTTTGTTATTTATTCTTTTAATTGCGACTATCTTTGCACAAGAAGTTAGCAGCAAGTTCACTTACGACAGTTGTACACTTCTGGAGATTAGAACGACAGTCGCTCGCCGCCTACCGGAGTTTTTCAAGTCTTTCGACTCAGACGTCCCACCTGGAGTCGCGGCTGGATTATCTCCGTCCATTCTAGGCGCGATCAGCCGCAGGCGTCGCCGACGGAGAGGGAAGCGAGCCGGCGTGCTGGTCAGGCTGAGACGTCGTGCCAATCGTCCTCCACTACCCACCATTCTACTGGCTAATGTACAGTCTCTGGACAATAAGTTGAGCACAGTTCCATAACATGCTGGACAATAAGTTATGCGAGCTACAGGCTCGTATCCAATTCCACCGGGAAACAAAAGAGAACTGCATCATCTGCCTGACGGAGACATGGATGTCGGAGGGGGTTGCCGACTCAGCCATCGAGCCGACAGGATTTTCCGTCCACCGCGCGGACAGAACAAAGGCTCTCTCCGGTAAAGATCGTGGAGGGGGGGTATGTCTCATGATAAATAGATCTTGGGGGTCTGTCTCATGATTAACAGATATGTCTCCACTGTGTGATTAATCTTTATTGAGATGTAACTCATCGCATTAAAGACGTGGTTTCTGTCTGTTATGTGCTATGTGTCCACTAGGGGGGCGGAGTGAGCGGCCAGATTAGCTGCAGGATGATTTACTGTACAGCAGCTTGCTTTGTCACCAAACTCCCATTAATCAAAGTGACAAAGACCAGAGGAAGACATTTTATCTCTCAAAGAGTTCCACGTCTCTGGAGAGACATTAGTGTTTTATGGTCTTCGGTGGGCATTTGTCTGATCAGATCCAAGAGCAGAAACCCTGCATACTACAAGAGCAACCTGAGGTCATGAGATTATCCTCGTCTTACTTTGTGACTTCCTGTTGATTGTATCTGCGCTCAACGATTTATGGGCCAATGAGGCTCACAACTTGAAAGTGATGTCATGCAAGATTATGATAGATGTTTCTGGTGTCTTTTAAACAGCTGATTGTAGGGCTCTCAGTGTGTGTGTGTGTGTGTGTGTGTGTGTGCGTGTGTGCGTGTGTGTGTGTGTGCGTGTGCGGCGTGGTGTGTGTGTGTGTGTGTGTGTGTGTGTGTGTGTGTGTGTGTGTGAGTGCGTGGGTCTGTGTCAGCAGTCCTGCCGGAGGGTTAACGGCCTGGAAAGACATTAAGAGTCCCGATCACCTCTGAGGTGGAGGCTCCGCCCCTCACACCGTCCGCCCTCTGCACCTCCTCCCACAGTCTGCACATCTTCATCTCAGCTTCTGAAGACACTTTACACCCCTCTCTCTTTATGTCTCTCTCTCTGTCTCTCTCTCTGTCTCTTCTCTCTGTCTCTCTCTCTCTCTGTCGTCTCTGTCTATCCGACTCTCTCTCTGTCCGTCTCTCTCTCTCTGTCTCTCTCTCTCTCTGTCTCTCTCTCTGTCTCTCTCTCTGTCTCTCTGTCTCTCTCTCTCTCTCTCTCTCTGTCTCTCTCTCTGTCTCTCTCTCTGTCTCTCTCTCTGTCTCTCTCTCTCTCTGTCTGTCTCTCTCTGTCTCTCTCTCTGTCTCTCTCTCTGTCTCTCTCTCTGTCTCTCTCTCTGTCTCTCTCTCTGTCTCTCTCTCTGTCTCTCTCTCTCTCTCTCTGTCTCTCTCTCTGTCTCTCTTTATGTCTCTCTCTCTGTCTCTCTCTCTGTCTCTCTTTATGTCTCTCTCTCTGTCTCTCTCTCTGTCTCTCTTTCTGTCTCTCTCTCTGTCTCTCTCTCTGTCTCTCTTTATGTCTCTCTCTCTGTCTCTCTCTCTGTCTCTCTTTATGTCTCTCTCTGTCTCTCTCTCTGTCTCTCTCTATGTCTCTCTCTCTGTCTCTCTCTCTGTCTCTCTCTATGTCTCTCTCTCTGTCTCTCTCTATGTCTCTCTCTCTGTCTCTCTCTCTGTCTCTCTCTATGTCTCTCTCTCTGTCTCTCTCTATGTCTCTCTCTCTGTACCTCTCTCTTTATGTCTCCTCTATGTCTCTCTCTCTGTCTCTCTCTGTGTCTCTCTGCCTGTCTCTCTCTATGTCTCTCTCTATGTCTCTCTCTATGTCTCTCTCTGTCTCTCTCTGTGTCTCTCTGCCTGTCTCTCTGCCTGTCTCTCTCTATGTCTCTCTCTGTGTCTCTCTCTATGTCTCTCTCTGTGTCTCTCTCCCTGTCTCTCTCCCTGTCTCTCTCTATGTCTCTCTCTCTGTCTCTCTCTGTGTCTCTCTGCCTGTCTCTCTCTATGTCTCTCTCTATGTCTCTCTCTGTCTCTCTCTGTGTCTCTCTGCCTGTCTCTCTGCCTGTCTCTCTCTATGTCTCTCTCTGTGTCTCTCTCTATGTCTCTCTCTATGTCTCTCTCCCTGTCTCTCTCCCTGTCTCTCTCTATGTCTCTCTCTATGTCTCTCTCCCTGTCTCTCTCCCTGTCTCTCTCTATGTCTCTCTCTATGTCTCTCTCTGTCTCTCTCTGTGTCTCTCTGCCTGTCTCTCTCTATGTCTCTCTCTATGTCTCTCTCCTGTGTCTCTCCCCATGTTTGGAGTCTCCGAGACTAAATTGTAAATACTCAATATGGACGTGTGTGTAGCTTCTCCCTGGCGTCTCTCTCATGTCTCTCTCTATGTCTCTCTCTGTCTCTCTCTGTGTCTCTCTGCCTGTCTCTCTCTATGTCTCTCTCTATGTCTCTCTGCCTGTCTCTCTGCCTGTCTCTCTCCCTGTCTCTCTCTATGTCTCTCTCTATGTCTCTCTCTATGTCTCTCTCTATGTCTCTCTCCCTGTCTCTCTCCCTGTCTCTCTCTATGTCTCTCTCTGTCTCTCTCTGTGTCTCTCTGCCTGTCTCTCTCCCTGTCTCTCTCTATGTCTCTCTCTATGTCTCTCTCTGTCTCTCTCTGTGTCTCTCTGCCTGTCTCTCTCCCTGTCTCTCTCTATGTCTCTCTCTATGTCTCTCTCTGTCTCTCTCTGTGTCTCTCTGCCTGTCTCTCTCTATGTCTCTCTCTATGTCTCTCTCTATGTCTCTCTGCCTGTCTCTCTCCCTGTCTCTCTCTATGTCTCTCTGCCTGTCTCTCTCCCTGTCTCTCTCTATGTCTCTCTGCCTGTCTCTCTCTATGTCTCTCTCTATGTCTCTCTGCCTGTCTCTCTCTATGTCTCTCTCTATGTCTCTCTCCCTGTCTCTCTGCCTGTCTGTCTCCCCCTCCCTCAGGAGGTCGTGGTGTGGTGGTGGGTCCTATCGTCAGTCAGACGCTATCTGACGTGTTTTGTGACAACGAGTACGGACCCAACTTCCTGTTCAGGAACAACGGCGACGGAACGTTCACCGAAGTCGCCTCACAGGCCGGTCAGTGGTTTGGATGATCGCCATGGCAATGGAATAGTGGGATACAGCACACGTCGATACAACACCGTTATTATTGCTACCAGGTCAATGCAATGTTAATTATTTTATACATCAAACATTTTAGATTTAAAATAAAAGATAAATATAGTGACGAGCAGACGTAGAGGAAGGACGAGGAATCAGCCACCCTTCTTTGTTGTGCTACTCCAGGTCATCACGGTTACTAACTCCACCTCCATCAACACAACACTGACTGGGCTCATCCCTGGTAGTCCACTTTGGACCAATGGTGGTTCAGCATCAACTACACAGATAATAGAACGGATAAACACACACATCACACTACAAATAGCACAACAATTAGAAACATCCATCTTAACCACAATTACAACATTACCAGAACAGTCCCATGAGCCTTTGCTCATAATAAGTGTGGCTCTGCCCCCCGACCCCTACAATATGATCTTTACGGATATATTTACATTCAATATTTTAGAATATACATTACAGTATATATTATATATA
>PIJE02001171.1:136151-141151 GCA_002895965.2 Coryphaenoides rupestris | reverse complement strand
GTCATTATAGGGTAATTATAGAGTAATTATTGTGTCATTATAGGGTCATTATAGGGTCATCATTGTGTCATTATAGGGTAATTATAGAGTAATTATTGTGTCATTATAGGGTCATTATAGGGTCATCATTGTGTCATTATAGGGTAATTATAGGGTAATTATTGTGTCACTATAGAGTAATTATAGAGTAATTATTGTGTCATTATAGAGTAATTATAGGGTAATTATTGTGTCACTATAGAGTAATTATAGAGTAATTATTGTGTCATTATAGAGTAATTATAGGGTAATTATTGTGTCACTATAGAGTAATTATAGAGTAATTATTGTGTCATTATAGAGTAATTATAGGGTAATTATTGTGTCACTATAGAGTAATTATAGAGTAATTATTGTGTCATTATAGAGTAATTATAGGGTAATTATTGTGTCATTATAGAGTAATTATAGGGTAATTATTGTGTCACTATAGAGTAATTATAGAGTAATTATTGTGTCATTATAGAGTAATTATAGGGTAATTATTGTGTCACTATAGAGTAATTATAGGGTAATTATTGTGTCATTATAGAGTAATTATAGGGTAATTATTGTGTCACTATAGAGTAATTATAGGGTAATTATTGTGTCATTATAGAGTAATTATAGGGTAATTATTGTGTCACTATAGAGTAATTATAGAGTAATTATTGTGTCATTATAGAGTAATTATAGGGTAATTATTGTGTCACTATAGAGTAATTATAGAGTAATTATTGTGTCATTATAGAGTAATTATAGGGTAATTATTGTGTCACTATAGAGTAATTATAGAGTAATTATTGTGTCACTATAGAGTAATTATAGGGTAATTATTGTGTCACTATAGAGTAATTATAGGGTAATTATTGTGTCATTATAGAGTAATTATAGGGTAATTATTGTGTCATTATAGGGTAATTATAGGTAATTATTGTGTCATTATAGGGTCATTATAGGGTAATTATTGTGTCATTATAGAGTAATTATAGGGTAATTATTGTGTCACTATAGAGTAATTATAGGGTAATTATTGTGTCATTATAGAGTAATTATAGGGTAATTATTGTGTCATTATAGGGTCATTATTGTGTCATGTAATTATTGTGTCATTATAGGGTCATTATTGTGTCATTATATTATTGTGTCATTATATTATTGTGTCATTATAGAGTAATTATTGTGTCATTATAGGGTAATTATTGTGTCATTATATTATTGTGTCATTATATTATTGTGTCATTATAGAGTAATTATTGTGTCATTATAGGGTAATTATTGTTCCATTATAGGGTAATTATTGTGACATTATAGGGTAATTATTAGGGTAATTATTGTGCCATTATAGGGTAATTATTGTGTCATTATAGGTAATTATAGATAATTATTGTTCCATTATAGGGTAATTATTGTGTCATTATAGGGTAATTATAGATAATTATTGTTCCATTATAGGGTAATTATTGTGTCATTATAGGGTAATTATTGTGCCATTATAGGGTAATTATTGTGTCATTATAGGGTAATTATAGATAATTATTGTTCCATTATAGGGTAATTATTGTGTCATTATAGGGTAATTATTGTTCCATTATAGGGTAATTATTGTGTCATTATAGGGCCAATTGACTCTTTATAGGGTCAATGCTCCTCCTCCTCCTCTCCTCCTCTTCCTCCTCCCTCCTCCCTCCTCCTCCTCCTCCTCCCCCTCCCCCTCCTCCCTCCTCCTCCTCCTCTCCTCCTCTCCTCCTCCTCCTCCTCCTCCTCCCCTCCTCCTCCTCCTCCTCCCCTCTCCCCCTCCCCCTCCTCACCCTCCTCCTCCTCCTCCTCTCCTCCTCCCTTCCCCCCCCCACCCCCCGTGCAGCTTTATGATCTTTATAATGAACACAGGGAGTAAATACTGGGGAGAAGAGGAAGAAGAGGAAGGTGCCATAACTCTTCCTCAGCAGCGCCGCAATGAAGCGATGAGATTTCACTTCCTTATTGATGCAAAATCTCTCACACTTTTTTGGGGAGGAGACGCAAGGAGGCAGCAGATAAAACAGATAAACCATGACCTCAGTGCTCAGATAAGGAATGGTGCGTGTGTGTCTGTGCGTGCGTGTGTGCGTGTGTGTGTGTGTGTGTGTGTGTGTGTGTGTGTGTGTGCGTGCGTGTTTAGCTTCTGAGACGCTCCGAAGCACCGGCACAGTGGCTATTTTTAGGTACACGTCATTAAGGTGAAGCCGTTAGCGGTTAAGCCTCTGCGGGACAGGCTGTGGAACGTCAGGGGGATCGAAACCAGGGAACCTTCTGGCTGGGAGTCAAGCACCCTCACCGCAAGGCGTTAAAGGGGACATATTGTGCCACCAGGTGTGAGAGTGATTAGCCCATCGCAAGCCGTGTGACTACCGCCTAGTGACATCACAAGTGGGAATGTCCACCTAGATGTATGCCATGTACAGTCCACTCAGTAGGCTGGTAGACTGATCTCGTCATCATACATCCAGGTGGCGTTCCCACTTGTGATGTCACCGGACGGTAGTCACATGGCAATTTTGAAACGCCGTGCAATGGCTAACCACGCTCACACCTGGTGGCATAATATGTCCCAGATATTGAATGAAGAATTTAATGAGAAAACTAAATAATGCGTGAAAGTCGTACAGTCAGGTGAGATTTCTTTAAGAGTCGTACATCTATCCATGCACTGCGGCTTTAGCATTAAACCTTTTTCTATTATAAACGTATCTTGCAGTGCAGCCCGACTTCTCTTTGAAATTCCCATCGCCTCACTTTTTTTCCTCCTGCAGACCAAATTGATTCAGAGACACAAGAAGAAAAATCCCCGGGTTGATTGAGTCGTGCTTGGCAGGCGTTTTTTATTCTTTAGCACACTAAGCAGTTAGAATACACACAAATGAAATGCACCGTGTGGTCGCTCCGGGGCGGGGGAATGAAAAGAATACGTTGGACCAAAAGTGATGGCTTCAGTGGAAAAGTTGGAGCGAATTTAAAGCCCACACTGGTTGAAGGTCGGGGAGTTTGTACGTAACCTATAGCTCCATATACATCCGTGCCCCTTCGCAAACTACACAAAACCGACAAAAGTCATCCTTTTATCAAAGTGTCACCACCACCACGTCCCCGTCTCCGTCCCTCGCTTTGCGTTCGTGTGTTTCCCTGCTTGTGTCTTCAGTCGTCATTCCCCACCCGTCCACCAGAAGGCCTCGGACTGCGAAAAAGACTCCAATGACTTCGTTCCCCCCGAACCTGCGATTCCCTCGTTTATCTCCCCACAAACCCCACATGCACTTCATTCCCTCATTAGATCCTCTACAGATGTTGTGTCTTAGTTCCCCGAGTTCCCGTTAACGTTAAGTTATTTTAGTGATTTATATAAACCTTTTTTGCGATCCGCTATCTGCCGCCTCGGCTTCTATCGCTCTTGTGCTCTCCCTGCGCTCCACGTTCAACAAAGTGCCTGCTAAATGACCACGTCGTAAAGAGAAGGACATTTTGTCGGAACATTTGGGCTCTTGGAAATATTCCGCACTGCATTATGGGAAAGCCATAGATAAGGTTTTTTTTTTTTTAATGAAAACGGGTGAAGCTAAACCCAGGGATAGAACCTTGAGGCCGGTGATCTGACAAACTGAGTCCCCAGGGCCGCCCGCAGCTCCGACTGACAGACTACATCTACATTTATATTTAGGGGCGTTTGGCAGACACCAAAGCGACTTACAAGAAGTAAATTTGCCTGAACAGTGAAGGACTAAGCTGTCGAACTGAGCTCCCTCGCCGTCTCCCCAAATTCATTTTGGATCTGATTTATTTATTTAGTCTGATCAAAATGTAATGCCCCATCACAAGCCGCTTCGAATAAAATCTACATAAATGTACTGGGAGTAGAACACGCGTACAGAAGCGAAAAGAACCGACGACGACGCACAGAGACTGGGGAACATAATAACTAACACAGGTGAGCAGAATCAGTAGTCAACACAGGAATGGTAGTAATTTCACAAACAAGGACACCCGGGGATCGGGTCGGTTTGTATTCCTGCTTTGAATCCATCAAGTCTTTCATTCCCCAAATATCAGCAGCTGAATTTTTCCATATCAATCAAAAAGATTAAATAAGACCCCCACTTCACTAGAGCTGTACAGAATGACAAAATATTGTTTTCTATCTCATGCAGTCGGCCATTTTTGCCCCAAAAAGCTTTATTTGAAAACGACTAAATCAATCGTTTTCCTATCAATTCAGCAACCATGATAGAAAGGGGGTCACTGGCGTATAAATCATTCCCGCGCGGCCACATGTAATGGAATGTAGGAGATAATGTAAAATGAACGGACATTTAACGTTACCGTTATGGATGGCTCTTATCGTCTGCTTTAATGGAGACGGAGGGCAAATGAAGGCCATTGGACGACGTCATGCTTCCATTTTTCCCGCTTTTTTTATTCCCGTGACCTTTGTCAACGCGCCGCAGCACAGACAATAGCCAACGATTTCTTTGTTTTTACATCCAATACGTCTTTAAATCCTGTGTTATGCTTTGAAAACTGAACACCTCTTTAAGCTATTTGAGAAAATGAACCTTTAAAGGAAGTCAGAAACGTCTGAAAACTAGAAGTGTGTACGGTGTTTGGTGCATTCAGCCATCATTGTGCCATTGTGAGAGAGAATGTGAGACGGGGACATTGAGAGTGAGAGAGAGACATTGAGAGAGAGCGCGAGATTGTCGTGAGAGAGAGGAGAGAGGGGGATGTGTGTGTGTGTGTGTGTGTGTGTGTGTGTGTGTGTGTGTGTGTTGCAGGGTGTCCAGGAGGGAGCAGGGTGACCCTCAGATTGAGGAGCTAAACGTTGGGGATGCAGCAGAGCCAGAGGGCAGAGGAACCGGTATGAGATGTGATGTCATCTCTTTATGAGACATTTTATTGATTTATTTTATTGCATGGAGTGATTGAACTGCTAAATAGGGACGTGCAATACG
>PIJE02001171.1:123651-131151 GCA_002895965.2 Coryphaenoides rupestris | reverse complement strand
CAGGTAGGGTTAGTGTGAGGGTCATTTACTCAGGGACACCTCCACAGCTTAGCTAGGCAGCGAGCAGGCTTAAGGCGTTAAGGTGGAGTCTTACAGTCAGGGACAAGCCTCCACACCTACACTTAGAGGAGCAGGTAGAGGTTAGGTGGTGTCCTTGCTTCAAGGGACGACCTCCACACACCTTCAGCTAGAGAGGAGGCAGGTAAGGGTTATGCGTCGAGTGTCTTGACTCAGAGGACACCTCCAACACTTAGCCTAGGGGAGCGAGCACGGTAGCGGTTAGGTCCGGTGTCTTGCTCCAGGGACAGCCTCCACAACCTTGGTAAACTAGGAAGGAGGCAGGTGAGGGTTAGGTGGTGTCTTGCTGCAGGGAAACTCCACACTTAGCTAGGGGGAGCAGTAGGGTTAGGTGGTGTCGTTTGCTCAGGGACAACCTCCACACCTAAGCTAGGAGGAGCAGGTAGAGGACTTAGGTGGAGTATTGCTCAGGGACACCTCCACACTTAGATAGGAGGAGCAGTAGGGTATAGGTCGAGTCTTATCGAGGAGCAGGTAGGGTTAGGTGGTGTCTGCTCAAGGGACACCTCCACACTAGCTAGAAGCAGGACCTCGACAACTTAGCTAGGAGGAGCAGGTAGGGTTAGGTGCGTGTCTTGCTCAGGACAGCTCCACACTTAGCTGAGGAGGCAAGGCTTAGCGGTGGTGGTGTTGCTTCAGTGGACACTCCACACTAGCTAGAGGAGGAGCAGGTAGGGTTAGGTGGTGTCTTGCTCAGGGACACCTCCACACTTAGCTAGGAGGAGCAGGTAGGGTTAGGTGGTGGTCCTTGACTCCAGGTAGACACCTTCCACACCTTAGCTAGGAGGAGCAGGTAGGGTTAGGTGGTGTCTTGCTCAGCGGACACCTCCACAACTGTAACTAGGAGGCAGGAAGCAGGATAGGGTTAGGTAGGTGTCCTTGCTCAGGGGACACCTCCAACACTTAAGGCCTAGGAAGGAGCAGGTAGGGGTTGGCGGTTTTGGCGGTTGGGGTGTCTTGCTCAGGGACACCTCCACACTTAGCTCAGGAGGAGGCAGGTAGGGTCTAAGGGTGGTGTCTTGCTCAGGGACACCTCCACACTTAAGCTAGGAGGAGCAGGTAGGGTTAGGTGGTTGTCTTCGCTCAGGGACACTCCACACTTAGCTAGGAGGAGCAGGTAGGGGTTAGGCTGGTGTCCTTTGCTCAGGGACACCTCCACACTTAGCTAGGAGGAGCAGTAGGGTTAGGTGGTGTCTTGCTCAGGGACACCTCCACACTTAGCTAGGAGGAGCAGGTAGGGTTAGGTGGTGTCTTGCTCAGGGACACCTCCACACTTAAGCTAGGAGGAGGAGCAGCGATGAGGGTTAGGTGGTTGTCTTTCTCAGGGCACCTCCAGCACTTAGTAGGGAGAAGCAGGTAGGGTTAAGGTGTGTTCTTGTAGGGACCCCCAGCTTAGCTAAGGAGGAGAAGGTAGGGTTAGTCCGGTATGCTTGCTAGGAGGGACCCTCCCAACTTAGCTAGGAGGAGCACGTAGGTGTAGGTGGTCTATCCTTGCTCAGGGACACCTCCACACTTAGCATCGAAGGAGCAGGTTAGGGTTAAAGGTGGTGTCATTGCTCAGGCAACTCCACCCCTTAGCTAGGGAGCAGGTAGGGTAGGTGGTGTCATTGCTCAGAGGAGACACCTGCCACACTTAGCTAGGCAGGAGCAGGTGGGTAGGTGTGTCTTGCTCAGAGGACACCCTCCACACTTAGTAGGAGCGAGCAGGTAGGTTAGGGTGGTGTCTTGGCTCAGGGACCACCCTCCTACACTTAACTAGGAGAGCAGGGTAGGTAGGTGGTGTTCTTGCTAGGGACAACCTCCTCACTTAAACTAGGAGGAGACGTTAGGGGTTAGGTGGTGTCTTGCTCAGGGACACCTCCACACTTAGCTAGGAGGAGCAGGTAGGGTTAGGTGGTGTCTTGCTCAGGGACACCTCCACACTTAGCTAGGAGGAGCAGGTAGGGTTAGGTGGTGTCTTGCTCAGGGACACCTCCACACTTAGCTAGGAGGAGCAGGTAGGGTTAGACAGTTATCCTGGTCATGAATTACTCTGTGTTGTCGTCCTAAACTCCTCCCCCAAGATGAAGACGAGTGCAGCCTCTTCCCTCCATCATGTCCTCCTGAACGTCCCGTCTGCACCAACACCTACGGCAGCTTCAAGTGTCGCAGCAACAAGCGCTGCAGTCAGGGCTTCCAGCCCAACGGAGACGGCTCGGCTTGTGTGGGTGAGTGGGTTGGGTTAGGGTTAGGCTCAGGGTTAGGGCTAGGCTCAGGGTTGGGGTTAGGTGCAGGGTTAGGGTTAGGTTCAGGGTTAGGCTCAGGGTTGGGGTTAGGTTCAGGGTTAGGGTTAGGTTCAGGGTTAGGCTCAGGGTTGGGGTTAGGTTCAGGGTTAGGGTTAGGTTCAGGGTTAGGGTTAGGTTCAGGGTTAGGGTTAGGTGCAGGGTTAGGGTTAGGTTCGGGGTTAGGGTTAGGTTCGGGGTTAGGGTTAGGTTCAGGGTTGGGGTTAGGTTCAGGGTTAGGGTTAGGTTCGGGGTTAGGGTTAGGTTCAGGGTTAGGGTTAGGTGCAGGGTTAGGGTTAGGTTCGGGGTTAGGGTTAGGTTCGGGGTTAGGGTTAGGTTCAGGGTTAGGGTTAGGTGCAGGGTTAGGGTTAGGTTCGGGGTTAGGGTTAGGTTCGGGGTTAGGGTTAGGTTCAGGGTTGGGGTTAGGTTCAGGGTTAGGGTTAGGTTCAGGGTTAGGGTTAGGGTTAGGTTCAGGTTTAGGGTTAGGTTCAGAGCTAGGGTTGGGTTAGGGTTAGGTTCAGGGTTAGGGTTAGTATGCTGACCTTCCTCCCTCCTCTTCACAGCTCAGGTCGCCTACTTCGAGGAGACCCGGTCTTCTGGGGAGTCGAGGTGGGCGTGTCTCTCCCTGTGGCCCCTCCCTCTGCTGCTTCTCGTGTCCTCCCCCCTACAGACCGCCCTGCTGTAGCTCCTCCTCCTCCTGTGTATATATAACTCTCTCTCAGTGTCTACACCTTCACTAGTCTCTACTACCTTCACCTTCACTAGTGTCTACACCTTCACTAGTCTCTACTACCTTCACCTTCACTAGTGTCTACACCTTCACTAGTCTCTACTACCTTCACCTTCACTAGTCTCTACTACCTTCACCTTCACTAGTGTCTACACCTTCACTAGTCTCTACTACCTTCACCTTCACTAGTGTCTACACCTTCACTAGTCTCTACTACCTTCACCTTCACTAGTCTCTACTACCTTCACCTTCACTAGTGTCTACACCTTCACTAGTCGTCTACTACCTTCACCTTCACTAGTCTTCGCTGTGTGTGTGTGTGTGTGTGTGTGTGTGTGTGTGTCCAGAGCAGCAGGGGGTAGTGTGTGTCATGTCATCAGATAGCTTACAGTTGTTAATATTAATACATACAGTTATTGATATATACTTAAAGTATAGTTATAGTTATAATAATAGAGTTGTTAATAGTAATACAACCGGCACAGTCGGTTCTACTCAATTGCAATTTTGAGGTTCTGATTTAATTTTAATTTTGCATTGTTTACATATATAGATATAGATATAACCACTTAGCTATAAGGGAAACGAGGTGCTTTGGTTTTAATGAAAATGAAATGGAAATTTTGCAACCATCTTTGCTTGACTAAGAGTTGAGTGATTGTTGAGCAGACAGGTTAGGGTTAAATAATAGTGATCTTTACCTTATTTTGTTACCTCAATCTTACTTCTCAAGACTGAATCCTCATTCTACTGCTTGATATTTTACATTAAAATCAAATCAAATGAAAGCCTGTGGTTGTGGAACAGACAGCATGATATTAAATGTATTTTATCAGAAGAGTCTGAACTCAGCCTCTCCACCTTTTATAATGTGATCAATAATCAACTAATCGCATAATGAAACAAATAGAAAAACACAAAAATGGTTCAGCCTCATGGTTCAGCCTCATGGTGCAGCCTCATGGTTCAGCCTCAATGTTCAGCCTCATGGTTCAGCCTCATGGTTCAGCCTCATGGTTCAGCCTCATGGTTCAGCCTCATGGTTCAGCCTCATGGTTCAGCCTCATGGTTCAGCCTCATGGTTCAGCCTCAAGGTTCAGCCTCAAGGTTCAGCCTCATGGTTCAGCCTCATGGTTCAGCCTCATGGTTCAGCCTCATGGTTCAGCCTCATGGTTCAGCCTCATGGTTCAGCCTCATGGTTCAGCCTCATGGTTCAGCCTCATGGTTCAGCCTCATGGTTCAGCCTCATGGTTCAGCCTCATGGTTCAGCCTCATGGTTCAGCCTCATGGTTCAGCCTCATGGTTCAGCCTCATGGTTCAGCCTCAAGGTTCAGCCTCATGGTTCAGCCTCATGGTTCAGCCTCATGGTTCAGCCTCATGGTTCAGCCTCATGGTTCAGCCTCATGGTTCAGCCTCATGGTTCAGCCTCATGGTTCAGCCTCAAGGTTCAGCCTCATGGTTCAGCCTCATGGTTCAGCCTCATGGTTCAGCCTCATGGTTCAGCCTCATGGTTCAGCCTCATGGTTCAGCCTCATGGTTCAGCCTCATGGTTCAGCCTCATGGTTCAGCCTCATGGTTCAGCCTCAAGGTTCAGCCTCATGGTTCAGCCTCATGGTTCAGCCTCATGGTTCAGCCTCAGGTTCAGCCTCAAGGTCAGCCTCACTGTACTACATACTACTACTATTACTACCACTACTGTACTACCACGATACTACTACTATTACTACTACTACTATACTACCACTATACTACTACTATTACTACCACTACTGTACTACCACGATACTACTACTATTACTACTACTACTATACTACCACTATACTACTACTATTACTACCACTACTATTACTACCACGTACCACTATACTACTACTATTACTACCACTACTGTACTACCACGATACTACTACTATTACTACTACTACTATACTACCACGACTACTACTACTACTACTACTACTACTACTATACTACCACGATACTACTACTATACTACCACGATACTACTACTACTACTACTATACTACCACGATACTACTACTACTACTACTACTACTATACTACCACGATACTACTACTATACTACCACGATACTACTACTACTACTACTACTACTACTACCACTATACTACTACTACTACTACTATACTACTACTACCACGATACTACTACTACTACTACTATTACTACTACTACTATACTACCACTATACTACTACTATTACTACTACTACTATACTACCACGATACTACTACTACTACTACTACTACTACTACTACTACTACTATACTACCACGATACTACTACTAAACTACCACGATACTACTACTACTACTACTACTACTACTATACTACTACTATACTACTACTATACTACCACTACTACTACTACTACTACTACCACTATACTACTACTATACTACCACGATGATACTACTACTACTACTACTACTACTACTACTATACTACCACGATACTACTACTACTACTACTACTACACTACCACGATACTACTACTACTACTACTATACTACTACTACTACTACTACTATTAATACTACTACTACTACTACTATACTACCACGATACTACTACTACTATTACTACTACTACTATACTAGTACTATACTACTTACTACTACTACTACTACTATACTACTACTACTATTACTACTACTACTACTAAACTACTACCACTATACTACTACTACTACTATACTACCACGATACTACTACTACTACTACTACTATACTACTACTATACTAGTACTATACTACTACTACTACTACTACTACTACTATACTACTACTATACTACCACGATACTACTACTACTACTATACTACCACTATACTACTACTACTACTATACTACCACTATACTACTACTACTATACTACCACGATACTACTACTACTACTACTACTACTACTATACTACTACTACTATTACTACTACTACTACTATACTACCACTATACTACTACTACTACTACTACTATACTACTACTATACTACTATTACTACTACTACTATACTACCACTATACTACTACTACTACTATACTATTACTACTACTACTATACTACCACTATACTACTACTACTACTATACTACTACTACTACTACTACTATACTACCACTATACTACTACTACTACTACTACTACTACTATACTACTACTACTACTACTACTATACTACTACTACTATTACTACTACTATACTACTACTATACTACTACTACTACTATACTACTACTACTACTACTATACTACCACTATACTACTACTACTACTACTACTACTACTATACTACTACTACTACTACTACTATACTACTACTACTACCACTATACTACTACTACTACTACTATACTACTACTACTACTACTACTATACACACCAACCCTAAACCTACTACTAACCCTACTACGATACTAAATGGTAAATGGATTGCATTTATAAAGCACTTTAATCCTAAGTTCACATTCACCCACACCTAACTAGGAGGAGCAGGTAGGGTTAGGTGGAGTCTTGCTCAGGGACACCTCCACACTTAGCTAGGAGGAGCAGGTAGGGTTAGGTGGTGTCTTGCTCAGGGACACCTCCACACTTAGCTAGGAGGAGCAGGTAGGGTTAGGTGGTGTCTTGCTGAGGGACACCTCCACACTTAGCTAGGAGGAGCAGGTAGGGTTAGGTGGTGTCTTGCTCAGGGACACCTCCACACTTAGCTAGGAGGAGAGCAGACTTGTCAGGGACACCATCACTAGCCAATAAGGAGCAGATAGGTTTAGGTGGACAGGTAGGGTTTAAGGTGGAGTCTTAACTCAGCGACACCTCCACACCTATACTAGGAGAGCAGGTAGGGTGTAGGTGGTGTCTTGCTTCAGGACAACCTCCACACTACTAAGGAGAGCAGGTAGGGTGCTGTGGCTAACTTGCTCAGGGACACCTCCATCACTAGCAGGGAGAGCAGTAGGGTTAGGTGGCTCTTGCTGCAGGGACAGAGCCTCCACACCTAACGCTAAGGAGAGCAGGTGAGGGTTAGGTGGATGTCTTTGCTCAGGGACACCTCCACAACTTAGCTAGAGGGAGCAGGTTAGGGTTAAGGTGGTGTCTTGCTCAGGAACATCACACACTTAGCATAGGAGGACAGTGTAGGGTTAGGGGTTCTTGCTCAGAGACAACCAACGGCACTTAGCTAGGAGGAGCAGGTAGGGTTAGGTGGGTGCCTTTGGCCCTCAGGGAACACCTCCACACCTAGACTATAGGAGGAGCAGGTAAGGGTTCAGGTGGTGTCTTGCTCAGGGACACACCTCCACACTTAGCTAAGGAGGAGCAGGTAGGTAGGTGTGTCCTTGCTCAGGGACACTCCACACTTAGCTAGGGGAGCAGGTAGGGGTTACGGTGTACTTGCTCAGCGGGACACCT